>PITA01015947.1:14068-48259 GCA_004023965.1 Spilogale gracilis
TACCTTTGGTGTGTAAGGGAGATGGTAGGTCACTAATTAGTTAACTAGATAGACGGGAATGAATAGATAGAGTTTGTGTATGTTTGTGAGTATACAACAACATATTTGTAGACTTGAATTTCTAAATCGTTTCATACAACTAACTTAAATGTATATTGATATTTATATGATGTTTCTTTGAGAGTCATTACTGTGGCAACCAAACATTTGGTAAAACAGCAAGATATTAATTAATCAATAGGCTTCTCCATACATTAGGATTCTGTACTGAAAGCATATGTAAATATTAGGAAACTGTTTCATATTCTAAATCAAAATAAAAGGAAAAGGACTTCATGAAAACTTTGCTCCTTTGTTTTCAAGTGAGGTCACATTGAGAATTGTAAGTACAATGAGGTGACCAATTTGGCAAACTCTCTCAGTATGATCAGTAAATATAATAGATGACAATGGGGAACACATTAGAAAAAAATGAATGTAATTAGAAAACATTTCTAGAGGTTTACACTCTGAAAATCACTTGACTGGAAGCAAAAAGTGATATGACATAGAATAAAAAAATACAATATGGACAGCTGATATTCCATGTCTGGAGACTCTGATAGACCCTGAAAGGCCAGGAATCCTAATAATTTCTGATGTATAACTTGAGAAGCCAAAGCAAAATAAAATGTACCCAGAGGTTTAAAAAGGCAGGGAAATTTGAAGGCTGTTACAGAAGAATTTGCATTAATGTTGTGACAGCTAAAATAATTCCCATGTGTTTTTTTTAAAGATTTTATTTATTTATTTTACAGAGAGATAGAGAGAGTACAAGTAAGCAGAGTGGAAGGCAGAGGGGAGAGAGCAGTAGACTCTCTGCTGAGCAAGAAGCCTGATGTGTGGCTAGATCCCAGGACCCTGGAATCATGACCTGAAGGTCATGAGCTGAAGGCAGATGCTTAACATCTGAGCTACCAGGGGTCCTAATAATTTCCATGTTTAAAAGTACAGCCTTTAAAAAAAAAATGTGCAGGGGCACCTGTGTGTCTCAGTCAATAGAGACTTGGACTGTTGATTTCAGGTGAAGTCAATATCTTAGGATCCTGGGGTCAAGCCCCAGGTCACCTTCCATTCTGACCATGGATTCTGCTTAAGATTTTCTCTCTTGGGGTATCTGGGTGGCTCAGTTGGTTAAGCGTCTGCCTTTGGCTCAGGCTATCATCTCAGAGTCCTGGGGCGGAGCCCTGCATCTGGCTCCTTGCATAGCAGGGAGTCTGCTTCACCCTCTCCCTCTGCCTCCCTTCCCAGAATGCTCCCTCCCTCTCTGCCTCCCTCATGCTCTCTTCTTCATACACACACTCTAATAATAAATAAAATTTAAAAAAATTTTTTTCTTTCTTTTTTCCCCTCTGCCCCCCCCTTGCACTACTTCTCTCTTAAAAAAAAAAAAAAAGGGACAAACTTAATTCTCCAGATAACTAGATTTTGTCAAATGCCTCCTTCTCCAAAATTCTTGAATTTTCAACAAGATTTTTTTGATCTAAGATCATGATTATATGTTCATTAATATTGCTGTGGGACAGTGATATGAGACATTATTATCATTTAAGACTGAGTAGTTGATACAAATAACAACTGAGTCACTCAAGGATGCATATTTAGGGTAAATTAGAAATAAAAACTAGGTGTCTTGAATCCTGAACTTATACTGTTTTTATTATACCATAGCATGTGCTTATCAAAGAAGAGAACAAAATAGCATTCTCACAAATACTGTAATTGTCTTCAACACCTTCATCATTATCACAGTGGAGAGTATATTTAATTGTTGATACGTGCAAGAAAATACACAAAGTATGTTAAGATATTTATATTCATACATACTTACAAAATAAAGATGACACAGGTCATCATGTTAACTGGAGGAAGCTTAAAATGCAAGTCCTTAAAAATGAATTTTCAAACATATACATCAAATGTTACAATATAAATGGATCCTAATAAAAAGAAGCTAATCAGAAGGGACAAATATCTACAAGGGTTACCAACCTTATAAAGATAAATGATACAGTCCTCAAGTGTTAACAAGAACGTTTAGAAATAAAGACTGAGTATCCATTGAGTTGCACATTCAAAACAGAGAAGTGAGTGTTAAGTGCAATGCTGATAAATCCCTAAGTCTTCTGACCCATCAGATATTTATGATTGATTAGTTCTTGATTTTATCTGAACTCGCTAGTAAGAAGAGCCTTATTTTATGTAAATCAGACAAGGATAAAATGAGAAAGATTAGTCACTGTTACAGTAATTTAACTTGTAGGAAGATAGTGTTAGGCATCTTCAATGGGTACTTATTACTATTCATGTTATTAAGTAATTATGTATGAAATTTTGATTCTTGCTATCTCCCCTTTACAGTTTCAAATGGGTACCTAAAATTAAGTATGAAAAAGTCATAAATTGGGGCACCTGGGTGGCTCAGTCATTTAAGAGTCCTGGAATTGAGCCCCTGGTTGGTCCCCCTTCTCAGTGGGGAGCCTGATTCCTCCTGTCCCTCTGCAGCTTTGCTCCTTGTGCTTGCTCTCTCTCTTTCTCTCTGTGTGTTCAGTGGATAAATAAAATCTTTAAAAGAAGTCATAGCGGGGTGCCGGGGTGGCTCAGTTGGTTAAGTGACTGCCTTTGGCTCAGGTCATGATCCCAGAGACCCAGGATCCAGTCCTACATCAGGCTCCCTGCTGGGCGGGAAGCCTGCTTCTCCCTCTCTCATTCCTTCTGCTGTGTTCCCTTTCTCACTGTGTTTCTCTCTGTCAAATAAATAAAATCTTTAACAAAAGAGTCATAGATTTTATTTTTCACTGCAACTTTGATAAATCAAGTAGGCTATGGCAAAGAATTCTGAGAAGTTAGATGTATATTTCACAAATGGGTATAAAGCACAATGTTGAATATTTTCTTATTTTACTTAAAATCAATAAATTAACATATAGTGCATTATTAGTTTCAGAGGTAGAGTTTAGTGGTTTATCAGTTGCATACGACACCCAGTGCTCCTTGCATCAAGTACTCCTTAATGCCCATCCCCCAGTTACTCTATCTCCCCTCCCAAAGCACCCATGAAATATATTGAAAAGAGAATGATAGAGCTAGGTCAGATGCTTGAGTTTCTCTGGATACACATCAAATATTTTCTTAACTCATACAGAGAAAATGGATACAATTAAAGGTTTTCATTAAGTTTTTAATTTTTGTTTACAATTTAAAATATGATTTATAATTTGCCTTGTGTGCTCTCCCTCAACATATATCTAGTGTAAAACGTATCACAAAGAAATGAATGGGTCACTAAAAAAAAAAAAAATGAATGGGTCATAAATACAAGTGGGAATACCAGTATGATACTTGTAAATATTTGACAAATGGGAAAGGCCAGGATTTATTCTTCTATATATTTTAAAAACAATTCTAGTGGTTGAAATGCTCTGAACATTTTAAGGTTAGGTAAATTTATAATATGCTGTGAAAAACATTGTCTTAAAGAATAGAGATTTTGAAGTCACAAATTACTTCAGGCGAGGACTCTCAAATACATAATTGCTAATGATTACAAAATAAATATGAAAGATGGTACCACTGTAAACAACAATTGAATTAAATTAAATTATATTTCTGTGATAGTTATGAGACAAATATATTTTAGTGATCTGTAAGATGTTCATACTGTTTTCTTGAGAAATAGTCTTTTCAGAGCTGTAATCACATCCTTGTTCCTAAGGCTGTATATCATGGGGTTGAACATCGGAGTCACAATAGTGTAGAAAAGAGATAGCAGTTTGTCAGTGCCCCCAGAATGATTGGATTTGGGCCTTAAGTAGGTTATGGTGGCCGATCCAAAGAATAAAAGCACAACAATGAGGTGGGAAGAACAAGTGGAGAAGGCTTTATTCGGCCCCTGGCTGAGGGAAACTTCAGGATGGTGGAAATGATTTTCACATAAGAGCCAAGTATAAATAGAAAAGGAATCATGGCAAATAATAGAACAATCACGTAGACACTCAATTCATTGAGTAAAGTATCCCCACAGGCCAGCTTGATCAATGAGGGAATGTCACAGAAGAAGTGGTTGATTTGGTTAGAATTACAGAACTGGAGAGAGAAAATCTGACATGTCTGTCCTATCTGGACGGGAATTCCACCGATCCAGGAGCCAACAGCCAGCTGGAGGCACATCCTGTGGTTCATGACTAGAGGGTAGTGCAGGGGGCGACAGATGGCCACGTAGCGGTCATAGGCCATCACCGCCAGGAGGAAGCATTCAGTGGCTCCGAGCATGAGAAAGAAGCACATCTGTGCTGCACATCCCAGCAGAGAAATGCTTCTGTCCTGAGTCCAAAGGTTCACCAGAATCCTGGGGAGGGTGACCGACACGTAACAGATTTCCAAGGAGGAAAAATGTGCAAGAAAGAAATACATGGGTGTCTGCAGAACAGAGTCCACCCTCGTAATTAGTATGATAAGACCATTCCCTGTTAAGATGAAAAGAAAGAAAATCCCAAATAGAAGTCCCTGGAAGTTTGGAAGGTCAGAAAACCCCAGGAGGACAAATTCCACGACGGAAGACAAGTTGACTTCTCCTGTTTGGTGTCTCGGTGGCATCTGTGAAAATAAAGAATTTGACGTATGAAGTCACTTTATCTTCCCGAGCTGAAGTTTGCTCAACTATAAAATAAGAGCACTGCACTTTTAAAATAAATGAGTCACTAGCAGTGACTCCCAGGTAAACATTTGCATTTGATGTTAAGCTGTGATTTAAAAAATATTCTTTTTTTCACCATTGTCCATCAGAAAACCTTCTTGTCAGCAATTAGGTCTGCTGAAAAATGGCATATTTTCTTGCTGTTGATAATGTGATGAGTAATGTGCTTTGCTATCAGCTTTGATGATAGAAATGTTGAAATCTCTGTTGGAATCACATTAATAAAAATAATAAAAATATTAATTATAGCAAGCCATTTGACAATTTTGATTAGAATGGCGTTTTCCATCAATTCTTCTCCCTTATATTATTTCTTTTAAAATATTTCTATTTATTCACACTTGGATTTAAGCTGTCTCAATTATTTTTTGTGATATCATGTCATTATACTTTTAAAAATTGAGCTGAAGAATGTCATTTCCTTGGGTGAACTCTGTGATTTTTTTGGTCTTGTAATAGTTATTATAGCCAGATTATTTCAACTGAAAGAAGTCATGCAAAACTGGCTATAAATGGGGAAAGCGGTACTTATCAAATTGCAACTATTGCATATGAGTGTTAATTCCTGAGATGAAAATCAGTGTTTTTATTCAAAACTTAAGTCAAATGGGGAAAAATCCAAAAGGGTTCTCTTTTTAAAATGGTCCAAGAAGAAGGTTGCCCTTCCTACTCTGATCATATGTTCATTTTGTCGATTTCCATCCTATTTTACTAAAGTATTCTCTAAGTTATGAAGAAGTCCCAGTTCCTTTACCAGGTTCTCATAGATAATCCATCTCCTTCCCTAAATATATTCTCTCTTTTTAAAGAACTCCTAAAGTACATCCTCAAACCTTTCTGTGATACCGATAGAACCTTATTGAATTCTGTAAGAGTTTGATTCACCTAATACTCAAATAATGGAAAGTTCTGGTATGATGTTATCATTCCTATGGTACTGAGTAAGGGCTGTGCACATATTCCCAGCATCTGGGGGTATATTTAAGCATGTAACCCCTAGAACAGGGATTCAATGCTGTGGTAGGTGTATTCACAGACACGGCATTATGCAATCCTCACAGTGGTGCTGGAACATAACTCCGTCACCATTTTACAACTTTAAAATGTTATATGAGTCAACCAAGATCACAGCAAATAAATGGCATTATTGGAGTTTGAATTCAGGCTTGTATGCCTTAAAGTGCAAACTACTTTTACTACAACAGGTAAAACCAGAAGACCATATAATATCATGTTTGTATACTACATCCTCCCTGGCTATGTAATGTACATAATCCACTCCACATGTATTTGATTCATAAAGGGATAACTACTCCCATTACTAACTGGCATGCACCATCCACTTCATCAGTTGTGGTGTGGGACATGCTATTTTCACGCTGTGTTTGTATTCATCTTATCTCTCCATCACACTGTAGTCCTGTCTTTGGTCTCTAGTATTCTAACAAGTGAGCATTTGGAAAAAGAAAACAAAGTGCAATTAACAAATAATTGGAAAATAAATTGGAAACAAATAATCTACAACTTACTAAGTTACTAATTTCCTCAAATGGGGTTTGATGCCAGTTCTGAAAGAGAAGTAATGATGGGTATTTTTTTTTAATTTCACATACCCTATTAATATTCAGTTGCAAAATAAAGACTTTTGAAATGTAGGAATCAGAATCATCAGTGTCAACACAATTTCTAATTCTCTCCCTAAATATTATTAATCATAAAACCTTTTCTTACTATAACACTACTTAGCATTTTATCTATGGATTTGTGAGTTTTCAATTTATTCCAATAATGCCACTCATGAGCAGATTTACTATAATACTGGAAGATTATTTTGATCAGATATAGTGCAGGTTTATAAATGAATCTTCAGCTGTTTAATGAAACCAGAGATGACTGAGTTATAAAGATTCAGTGCAGAGATCCAACCATCTCAGACCTTAAACCCTATTCAAATTCCATTATATATTTCAGATTCTGATAGGCAGCTCTTATGTACATGATTTCATATTTAATATATATAGATGAATGATTTTATACCTTTCATGATTTTGTCTAATTTCCAAAATTTTCCAGTGAAATTATATATCTCTGCACTATGTAGATGGTTTTACGCACATCTTCCATAAGCTGTTCATATTTTTTTTATTTTTCCCAAATGACACTTAAGGAATAAATGAATCTGGAACCAGATGAAATTCAAGCAATAGTTAGGAAGGGAGAAAGGAAGGCAGAGGGGAAGGAAGGCACCAGGAAGCAGAGGATGGGAAAGTAACAACCTGAGATTTCTTCTAAATATTTTCATAACTAATATTTACCTTAATGATTAGTAAAATATGGTTTCCAATGTTTTTAATCCACCAAATCCATGCCCAGCATTAGTGAAGAGATTGTATTACAAACATAATTTCATTGCGTGTTTGTTTCTTCATTATGCCTAGAGAGCAGGAAGGTCATGGTACTACTCCGAACTTAACACTACATTCAGTCTTTCTCCAAAGTCCTTCCAGCTGAAAGGCAAACAGGGGCTTGATTCTTTTGTCCATTTAATCGATGCAACTTTTTTGCAATCAGACTTTTTTTTCAGGGACACAGGAAAATGTCTCTTTTATCTAGCTAATGACCTCAGAACTCTAAATCCCCTTGGATAAGGACAAAGGCAGGCCATTACATTTGCAGTTCTGGTCTGTAGTATTTCATGAATCAGAAAAATCTATTATCAATAATTTTTTAAAAGATTTTATTTATTTATTTGAGAAAGAGAGAGAGCATGAGTGATGTGTGCTCAGGGGGGGAGGGAGAAGCAGACTCCCCACTCAGTGGGGAGCCCAATGCTGGCTCAATCCCAGGACTACTGAATCACAACCTGAGCCAATGGCCAATGCTTAACTGAGCCACCCAGGCACCCCTCAAAAAAATTTTAATACCCTAAAAGTTTCAGATTTCAAGACAGTGTTTCTTTAGAAATAATTATTTATTTCATTGATGGCAGGGTACAAATTTATTTTTAAAATATCCATTTACCACCTCACTAAGTTTTGCTATATTAGAATTCTTACTAAAAATTGCTATAATAGAATAGGTTTTCCAAAACTGTCCCAATTATTTGAATCAGTTTTGTTAATTATGAGTAATGCTGCCTTTCAAATAGGGCATTTTAAGTGCTTTTAATCATTTGTCTCACTAAAATCCTAACAGAAAAAGGAAAAGAAAAAAAGTATGGAATGACCTGAAATACAGTTTTAACTTAACGTCCTTAGATTATTCCTTTAACATTCTATGCATATTTAGACTTTCTGCTTTTTGATACCTAAGATGCAATAGCTCAGAAAACCAATCTAAAATGCAAATAAGGCCTTTGACAAAAAAGTTTACACTTACCCTTTATGGTCTCCAATGAAATTATTTCTTTCTTTGATACAGAGTGTTTTAAATGTTGTTCTCTTGAAAATGTGGTTCTAGAACATTAAATGTTCTTCTATTGAAATTAAATTTTAAACTATTTGAATATTAGAAGTTATAAATATCTAACCAATATTTTTCTCTCAAAGCATATAGTGCTCTTTAAAAAATATTTCTTTCTGTCTTGTGGGAATGTGTCCTCTCCCAAATCACCATTTAATTTAACTAACTCATTATATTTGCCATTCAAATATTTTGGGAACAACAAAAAATACCCCCGGTGTTAATATTTCTTTTCAGATATGTCTTATTTTATAGTTCTTTCAAGCATTTTGTCTCTCTTGTCCTTTGTTCTTTTTTTTTATTTAAGCTATCTCTAGTAAATAATAAATGTTTTGTCTCTCTTGTACTTTGTAATTTAAGCTATCTTTAGTAAATAATCACATTTTTTTAAACTAATTAGGTATTCTTTAGGGCTTTTAATGAATGTCTTAATTGGACCACGGATTCATAGGTATTCTCTTGACCTTGTAGTTTACAGTGATCTCCTGACCTTTCTAAAAATTCTCAATTTGTTATTTTTCCATAAAGTACTCATGTGGAGAAATTAAAGATAGTTCAGAAGAGACCAAATTTATAAAATCAGAAGTATTTGTGAAGAAATATTACAACAAGGATTTCAGGGAATTGTGAATCATTATTATTATTTTTAAAGCTTTTACTTTTTTATTTGGCCAAGAGAGACACAGCAAGAGAGGGAACACAAGCAAGGGATGGAAGAGGGAGAAGCAGGCTTCAGAGCCCTATGCAGGACTGGAGCCCAGGGTCCTGAGGTCATGACCTGGGCAGATGCTTAACCACTAGGTCACCCAGGCCCCCCAGGGTATTGTGAATCATAATGAAGCATGATAAATGGTCAAATAAATAAAGAATTTCAGTTTGTTAAGGACAAAGATCACAAGTGTGATACTTTTTTTATTCTTTTAAGTCATGTAAAATTCCAAACATATGTAAGATGGAGAAAAAAATATACTTGACCCTTGAAACAATCAAACCTTAGACAACTGGGTAGCCAGTAGTTTAGCATCTGCCTTCAGTTCAGGTCATGATCCCAGAGTCCCAGGATTTAGTTCCAGAATCCAGTCCCACATTGAGCTCCCTGCCTGGCCAGAAGCCTGCTTCTCTCTCTCTCATTCCCCCTGCTTGTGTTCCCTCTAGCTCTGTTTCTCTCTGTCGAATGAACAAATAAAATCTTTAAAAAAAAGCAAAAACAAAATAAAACATAGGCAACCTCCTTTCGCGAATATCACCACCACTTCCATCGCTCATCAATGTTGTGTTAATTTCTGTATAAGGGTTGATATTTATGTAGAGGTTCAGTTCATGTATGTGCGTGTGTATGTGTGGGTTTTGCATGTATAATTTTTCAAAATCATTTTTTGAAACTGTATTTTTTGGTAGAACGGTTTTAAGCATTGCCAAAATCAGTTGGTTGTAGTTGTGTGACATGACTGTCTTAAATTCCATCAGTCTCATATCTACCTCTCCACTACTCTATATTGTCTTCCTTACTCTACCTGATAATGTATATATTCCGTATACATTATATTTTATATGCCATATACAATGTATACATCTTATGTATATGTATATATGCATATTGGATAGATATATATGTAGTATGCCCTGTTACTAACTTCAGAGGAAGGTATTAAAGTCAATGGAAAACTGAACCAAGCAAATTGAAGCAAAGCTACTTACAGCCCAGACCATTCAGGATGAAGCTTTGGATGCCCCCACCAGAGAAATAATCATGACCACCTGAGGTACCTCCTGAAGGCAAAAGGAATATGGGTTGGATGTTGAAAAAGATGGTTTTAAATAGTTGTCATGAATTATTATGATTTGCAGAAATAAGGACTAATATTATTGTGAATCTCGGCATTCCTCATTTTGTTATAAATGTACCAAAATATCAAGAACCACAGTTAACATCACCAAAGGATTCTGCATCTTTGCTTTGCTGGCAAAAGAGTAAGCATGTTTGGGGTTGCAGGTAGAATACTTGTATCAGGTTAGGTAGAATTTAGTCTTTAATTGCCTTAGTTTGGAGATTAAGTCTGACTTAAGGAAATTGGTGTGGTTTCCACGTTGGCCAGGGTTGGACTGTGATGGAGAGTTCTTTATCTCAACATGTCTAGTCTACAGTGCCCAGGTATTCAGTCAAACAATTAATCTAGGCATTTCTCTGAAGATATTTTGTAGATGTGGTTAACATCTAAAATAAAGTGATTTTGGACACCTGGGTGGCTCAGTCGGTTAAGTATCTGCCTTTGGCTCAGGTCATGGTCCTGGAGCACCATGATGGTGTCCCACATCAGGCTCCCCACTCACCGGGGAGTCTGCTTCTCCTCCTGACCCTCCCCCACATCGTGCTTTCTCTCACTAAAATAAATAAATAAAGACAATCTTTAAAAAACAACCTGATTTTAAGAAGATTATGCTTAATAACTTGAGCCTCATCCAGTCAGTTGGAAGTCCTTAAAAGCAACACTGAGGTTTCCCTGAGGAAGAAGAAATTCTTCCTCAAGATGGCTTCCTTCTCAGATTTTGAAGAGACTAGCCTGCCCTATATATTTTAGACTTTCCAGCCCCAATTTCCTAAAATAAGGCAGTGTGTGTGTTCGTGTGTGTGTGTGTGTGTGTATGTGTGTGTGTGTGTGTGTATCCATGGGTCTGTGAGGGTCAGTGCTACTCTCTGCCAATGGCCTTAGGACACAAAAAAGTGGCTCTAATCAGGTCAGTCTGAGCAAGAGGAAATCACTGTTTTTGAAGAAACATATAACCCTGCCCCTCCCGCAAGTTTGCTCTACTCATGAATATTGTGCAAAGGCTGATAGTTGGCAGACAGGCTCAGCAGTAACCACTGAAAGAGTTACCCTGTCCACTTGATTAGTAAAATTCTCCTCTAAGGAAAGTCACTCACTGATAAGCAATCAATGTAACACCTGGATCTTCACTTTTGTTTTTCTTTGCATATTCAGAGAAGTCTATTCTCATACCTCATCCTCAGATCTCCTTCTCTTCAATTTTCAATTATGTTCCTTCCAAGTCCCTGACAATTCATGCCATCCTTTGTAATAATGTTTCTTTTTTTAGGATCTCAGATATGCACAAAATATGTTTTTAATTATTGTTTATAAACTGCGGTCTTAAATATTTGTCCCTAAATGTCTAAAAGTAAAAATAGATAAATATAAAATTGTAGTATTTTATAATTATCTATGTAATTATATGTAACTAATGCACACTTTGGATTTTTGTAAATTTGAGTTACTGAATGGAAATCTGGGCAATTGATTTTTGACAAAAATGCAAAACACCTTTCAGTGGAAAAGAGTGTTAAACAAACAACAGTATAAAAACTGAACGGAATCCATCTAAAACACCTAAACCTCAAATTCGTGCTTTCTACAATAATTAATTCAGGATGGATCACAGATTTAAACATAGAATGTTGAGGCGCCTGGGTGGCTTATTTGATTAAAGGTCTGTCTTTAGTTCAGGTCATGATCTCAGGGTCCTGGGATCTAGTCCTGCATTGGGCTCCCTGCTCAGTGGGGAGCCTGTTTCTCCTTCTCGCTTGTTTGCATTCTCTCTCTCGCTCTCTCTCAGATAAATTAATAAAATCTTTAAAAAATAAAATAAACATAGAATGTTCAACTATATAATAATCATAAGAAAACATAAGAGAAAATCTTTGTGACCTGGGATTGAGATCTTAAATATCTTATTTTAAAAAAACGCAATCTATTAAATAAATGATTATAAATTGGACTTCCCTGAAATTGACATGTTCAGAAAATTACAATCCAACTAACGGTGAAAATACATGACCATCATGCTTCTTCCAAAAAAGTAATTAGAATATACAAAGAATTTCCAAAACTCAACAAGAACAACCTAATTAAGAAATATGCAAAAACCTGAATATGTATTTGCTAAAGGGGATAGACAGAAGTCAAATAATCATGTGAAAGATGATCATCAGGGTGCCTGGATAGCTCAGTTGGTTAAGTGACTGCCTTTGACTCAGGGCATTATCCTGGAGTCCCAGGATTGAGCCCTGCATTGAGGTCCCTGCTCTGCTTGGCAGGAAGCCTGTTCCTCCCTCTCTCACTCCCCCTGTTTATGTTTCTCTCTAACTGTGTTTCTCTTTGTCAAATAAATAAATAAAATCTTAAAAAAAAAAAAGAAAGATGATCGTCGTTTTTAGCCATTATTAAAATGCAAACTAAAACCACAATGATATTATGCTATGCATATATTTTAGTAACTAAAGTGACAATAGAACAAATGACTTAAAGTTGATGAATAAATATATAACCCTTGAAAACGAGAGCTTTTCAAAGCACAGGCCATGATGTTTCCAAAATCTGTTTTCTATCTCTCTGTTCATTAATCTTCATGGACACATACATTTCTTGTTTCCTTTAGTTAGAGCTGATATTCCCTCCATTGTATTTTGTGAATGTGTGTCTATATGTCTTTCTTTGTAAGGGATGTGATAATCGTACATTGTAAGAAGCTACAAGTAACAAAGAAATCCTTGGCTGAGAACTGGGTGCCAGACTCCTTGGCATTTAGGTTTGGAAAGTTGAAGGGAATTAATGATAGTCATAGAGGCTCAGCCAGTTGCATGGCGGTTTCTAGAGAAATATTTTCTAGCCTTTCTCCTAATTCAAGGAGGGAAGGTCTTATGACTAAGTTTGACTTAAGGGATTTGGCCTGGAAATTCCGCATATTGCTTCTTCTAGTTTGCAAGTCTAAAAAGGAACATGTGAGGGCTCCCCTTCAGCCCCTCTGCTCTCTTTCTGTTGTGTGGAAGATGAGGCTACCTGGCAAAAGGGGACCTGAAGATGGCAGGTTCACACTGAAGGAGACATAGATGCCCAACAGCCCTAGACTTCTTACCTCTGAATTCCTCATGACAGAGAAATAAACTTCTCTTTGAATGTAAGATACTTTGAATGTGAGAACATCTTAGTCATTATTATGTCCTATGCAATCATAAATTTCTGATTTAACAACACTTCTATATGTCAATGATCACCAAAACGTGAGAGAGTAAAGAATTAGAGAAGGAGTGGCATGGCCAACTGTAGTTGTGGTTATTGTACCAAATTCCTTGTGTAGCAGACAGAGTGGTTTAGTTCAATTAGCAAGTGGCACAGGAAAGGAGCTGCTCCCAAGGGAAAGGAGTTTTTCCTTCTTAAAGAGCACTGGGTGTTATGACAGTGGGACATATTTTAGAAAGTGGTTAACCTCTGTTTCAAATAAAAGCAAATTACCTGTCAAAAATATAGTCCTTATGCTCTCTCTTTCAATCAGTGAAGGTAAGCATTGTGTTCAACCTTAATCCAAACAGGTAAGTGTGAATTTTGGTTTGATACCAAATTTAGTTTGCTAACAATCATACCTTTTTGGCATCAGCAAAGAACACTTACAGAACATTTTAAAAGGAATCCTCTGTCATTATTTTTACTCTAGTTCAGTTTGAAAACATGGATTCAGAAAGCCTTTTAATTTTTCTGACTTATTATAACATAAAAGAAAATACAAAGTATTTATAACCGAGATTACTGACTTCTGCATTGTCATCAATATAATCATCATTGTCACCATCTTTGGTGCTATTGTGTGTAATTACTATGCGTTAAGTTTGCATGTATGAAGTTTAGAGGTCATGTCTCCAAAAACTGTAATTATATGTAACTAACGATCAAGACAGTGAATGGACCTTATTGAAATGGGTTTGCATCCTACCAATACCTAAGGTATCTTCTCCTTATAAAGAGTTAGGTTCCATGATAAATGAATCCAAAGATGCTAAAGAGACATTGGCATTTTTATCTTAGAGATGTCTAAGGAAAGGATTTTTGAATTGCACTCACCAAATTCTGACTTTTTATTCTTATCTTCAATTTGATTTTATAAACTTGCTCTAAATATAAGCTCTTCATTTATGTTTTTAAAAGATTTTATTTATTTATTTGATAGAGAGTAACACAGTGAGAGAAGGAGCACAAGCATGGGGGTGAGAGAGGGAGAAACAGGCTTCCCGCCAAGCAGGGAGCCCGATGTAGGGCTCTGGGATCATGACCTGAGCCGAAGGCAGTTGCTTAACCAACTGAGCCATTCAGGCACCCCTGAATATAAGCTCTTTATACATCAAGATGATAGTAGTCATTGATATCTCAATATCCACATCAAAAAAAAAGTCATTGTTTCAGTGGGAAGACCAGAGAAACAAACAGAAAATATTTGAATAAAAACAGAATTACTACATTTATCCACATTTTAGTGGTTTTCTTTCTGAGCTGTATAAATAGAGCATCTAATGTTTTCCAGGAAACGGAAAAACAGGGACTGTGCTACAAGAAGAAGCTTTTTTTTTTTTTTGGTGAGTCATGTGTAGAAGGTAAGTATATGATAGGGTAGCATTTGAATATTTGTTTTTAATCATTTTTAATTATTGGGGTGCCTGGGTGGCTCAGTTGGTTAAGCCACTGCCTTCGGCTCAGGGCATGATTCCAGATACCCGGAATCGGGTCCCATATCAGTCTCCCTCCTTGGTGGTAAGCCTGCTTCTCCCTTTCTCACTCCCCCTGCTTGTGTTCCCTCTCTAGCTGTGTTTCTCTGTGCCAAATAAATAAAATCTGTAAGAAAAAATCATTATCAATCATTAATTATCAAATCCTTTAATTTTATAAATGATTTTACAGTGAGAATTCATTGCTCTGTTTTACAAAAAAAAGTTGAGATCAAGAATAAAATTTAGTAAATGTAGAACGTTATATTCTTGTTTTTTAAAAAAAGATTTTGTTTTTTTAATTTTTAGAGAAAGAGTATTGGGAGAACGAGCCAATAGGGAAGAGAGAAGCGAAGACTCTCCAGCAGATTCTGTGCTGAGGACAGAGCTGGGAGACGTGATTCCACAGGGGAATGGGGACATGGTTCCCCAGATCATGACCTGAGCCAAAATCAAGAGCTGGACACTTAGATGAGGGAGCCACCCGAGAACCCCTAGAATATTATATTCTTGATTGAAAATGTTGATGTTGCTTCTCCTTGTTAATTGTTTGTTGGCATCTTAGTTTCATTTTGCTTGTCCAATGCACCACCCCACCTGGACAGCAAGGACAAATGTGGAGAAGACCAAAAAACGAGAGCTTACATGATGGTCTGATCCAATATTGAGAAGAAAGAGAATGGCAGTTTCTGAGAGCAATGGCTTACTCACCAAATGTGGGTGCACGAGGCATGCTAGTCAGGAAAGATTCAGTGATTCATTCAACAAACAATTTGAATAATTGTCCAAATATTGGACTCTACGTTGAATTACATGAGTGAATAAAACATGGTTAAATATGTTTAGGATGATGTAGTAAAAAACAGTCCTGGTTGTGTAGTCTCAGACATCACATATCAGCTACTAATTTCTGACCATTGTAGAGACTGAGTTATAGCATTTTCACATTCCCTGTAATAAAATTTCCATTGGGGTACTTTTATGCTAATGGGGCAAGTTTTAAATACCTTTATTTACCATGTAGTTTGGAATATTATAGATTGTAAAAGAAATTGGCATTTAATTCTTTTCTTCACCACAGAAAATCCTCAGGATGTTCAAGATTTTTTTTTAAAGAACTTGTTTATTTATTTGACAGAGTAACACAGCTAGAGAGGGAACACAAGCAGGGGGAGTGAGAGAGGGAGAAGCAGGCTTCCCAAGGAACAGGGAGCCTGATGCGGGGCTTGATCCCGGGGTTCTGGGATCATGACCTGAGCCGAAGGCAGTCACTTAACCAACTGAGCCACCCAGGCGCCCCAAGGATGTTCAAGTTTTGTATGGAGTGTTGCTCCTGTCCCTTTTCTTTCTGCTTTTTTATAGCTGACATTTTGATCATTGTCCATACTTAGCACTCTTTGAATATGGTTAGAGGTATGACTTTTCTTTGTAGTGAGTTAGTCTCTATGGGCCTTCAAATTAGTTAACTCATAATATGGAAGTTATCTAGGACACACTGAAAAAAATGAAGCAAATTATTACTTCTGTAAGAGTGAATGAAAAGAATATAATTCACACACAAACACACCACACTCATACACAAACACACACACACACACACACACACACACACACACACACACACACACCGCAGAACACATGCTTGATTTATACCAGGAGGGAAAGAGGCAGGGGACGCAGGCTTTTTGGGTAGGAACCCATGCTTACATGAAGGTGTAAGAAGTAAGACTATTCCAAACAAACAACCAAATTGGCTCATTTGTATTTTATTTACTAAGAAGTTAGTAAATCACATTTTGTGGAACATATACTAGGCATCGCATAGAAAGATGTAGAGAATATCAAAAGGTATGTATAATCTAGTTTAGCAATGAGAATAGTACATAAAAACGATGGACTATTCACCCGATACACTCATGTGCATGAACATAGACACATGTGTGTGCAAGGAAAAGACTGAATGGATTAAGTAGGGTTGGCAGAATAACAACAATTATTGAGGATCTGGGTAATTTAGGAAGATCTCAGAGATGAGTTTTGGTTGATATTTCTTACATATGGTATGTACATTTTAATTGCGATTGCTTTCTTAAACATCAATGCTAGATGAACCTGCCTCTTAACCTCTTAAGTATTTCAGGACTTCCTCTGCTCCCCTGTGCAAAACCTGAAAAAAAAATGCTGATTTCATAGATCTTACACTGAAATACTCGATTTTAAAGATTAAATAATACCCTATAGCATTTAGTGTTTAGCTCATCAATTTTGATTATAACAATATAGCCTATATAAACAGAATGTCAAAGCTTAAAGAGACAGATATACTACAGAAGCCCATTACTTTAAAAAATGAACCATGCTCAAAAAAATAAACCATATTCACACTAAAACCAATTTGTTTTTAGCAAATATTATTTAGAAACTATTTAGTAATATTAAGTATTATGTAAATGCTAAAATAATATTTAGTAAATACTAAACAATATTTACTTGTGCAATACTTAATTTTGAATTGATAGTAATAGAAAAGAGAATTGAGAGATGGGGAGAAAATATGGCAGGTGAAAGAATGGAATCCTTGTCACGACTGAACAGAAACTCAGATTTTGCACTTTTGAGTGTTCAGAAAGATAGCAAAATGACAACCACTTATCTTCAGAAGCAAAGAAACATGGTAATTTGTAGCAGAAATAAAAGGCTATGGGGATTTCATTCTTACAAGTGCATTTAACAATAATGAAAAATATACCACCACATTTTTAGAGCCCTGGCAGTTACAGATTTGTTTTATTAGGGAATGGGAAAGAATTGGGAGGCATGCTGTCCTGTCTATGTCTAAGAAGAAAAGAACGAAAGAAATCAGAATAACTTGGACTTTTTGATTCAATCGTTCCCACAGATGACATGTGAAGAGATGAGAGCAGAAGACAATGCTTCCTCAATAACACAATTCATACTCTTGGGATTTTCTGATCTTCCAAACGTCCAAGGGTTATTATTTGGGTTGTTCTCCATCATTTACATTATAATCTTAATTGGAAATAGCCTAATAATAATAATAACCAGGCTTGATGCTACACTGCAGACACCAATGTATTTCTTTCTTGCACATTTTTCCTCCTTGGAAATCTGTTATGTGTCGGTCACCCTCCCCAGGATTCTGGTGAACCTTTGGACTCAGGACAGAAGCATTTCTCTGCTGGGATGTGCAGCTCAGATGTGCTTCTTCCTCATGCTCGGAGCAACTGAATGCTTCCTCCTGGCAGTGATGGCCTATGACCGCTACGTGGCCATCTGTCGCCCTCTGCACTACCCTCTAGTCATGAACCACAGGATGTGCCTCCAGCTGGCTGTTAGCTCCTGGATAGGTGGAATTCCTGTCCAGATAGGACAGACGTGTCAGATTTTCTCTCTTGAGTTCTGTAATTCTAACCAAATCAACCACTTCTTCTGTGACCTACCCCCCATCATCAAGTTAGCGTGTGGGAATACTTTGGTGCACGAAGTAGCAGTCTATGTAGTTGCTATGTTGTTTGTTGCTCTTCCTTTTATCGTGATACTTGCCTCTTACAGCAAAATCATTTCCACCATTCTGAGGTTGCCCACAGCCAGAGGACGGGCCAAAGCTTTCTCTACCTGTTCTTCGCACCTGCTGGTTGTGCTTTTATTCTTTGGATCAGCTACCATCACCTACTTGAGGCCCAAGTCCAATCATTCCTCAGGAATGGACAAACTACTCTCTCTTTTCTATACCATAGTGACTCCGATGTTTAATCCCATGATATACAGTCTTAGGAACAAGGACGTGATAGCAGCACTGAAAAGAATATTACTTAAAAAGATAGTGTGATGGGCACCTGGGTGGCTCAGTTGGTTAAGTGACTGCCTTTGGCTCAAGTCATGATCCCGGAGACCAGGGGTCGATCCCACATCAGGCTCCCTGCTCCATGGGAAGCCTGCTTCTCCCTCTCTCACTCCCCCTGCTTGTGTTCCCTCTCTGGCTGTGTTTCTCTCTGTCAAATAAATAAAAAATCTTAAAAAAAAAATAGATAGTGTGATGAGTTTAATTGTAAAATTTAGCTGTTTGCCACCCATTTATCAGAGCAATAATTCAAATCTGTACATTCTTCTCTTTTTTTTAGAACACACTGTTTTCTTATTAATATATAATGTATTATTTGTTTCAGGGGTACGGGTCTGTGAATCATCAGTCCTACACAATTCACAGCACTCACCATAGCGCATACTCTTTCCAGTGTCCATCACCCAGCCACCTCTCCCTTCCTCTTTACAAGCTTAATTGCTTCTAACATAGAATGTACTTTTACATACTTCTAAATACCAACCTACAACTTATTGTGCTTGGAAATTCATCAGGTAATTTAATCTGTCTTCAGTGCTTCAAAGCTAAAGAATAATCCTACCTCACTGTATGGTGACTAACACAACATTAAAAAAAAAAAAGAATATGCACACCTTTTGATGAAAATAATGCACACAACACATTTATTCTGTTCTATCATTCAATATTATCTGTGTCCCCTTCTGTAGGCTCTACTGACTCAGTACAAAAGAATATCCATGACAAGAGAAGTGACCTCTGGGGAGCAGAAAGACCCTCTTCATAGATCTGAGATTTTTTAAAATATGCTGGCTGAACTCGGAGAAGAGTTTTCTAAATGAAGGTGCCAAGAGAGAGTATTTGTTTAATGAGGATAAAAAGTATTCTTTAGATTGAATCAGGGAAATGGCATGTGTAACATCTTAATGATGACTTTGTTAGTTGGTAGCACTGTAACATTTATTTTTAATTTACATACAATACATTTTAAATTTATATCCAAAGTAATATTTACTCCTTTCACTTTAAATTCTGTGAGGTTTGAAATATTCATAGAGTTCTAGAATAACAAACATGATTAAGTTTCAGTTCTAGCACTTTCCAAATTTCTCACCTATACTGTCTTTTTGCAGTTGAGGATTCCTACCAACTTTATCACTAAGCAACCTTCCTCTGTCCCTATAGTTTTCCCATTTTCACCAGTGTTTACAGCAGCTTTATCAACAATAGCTAAGCCATGGAGAAAGCCCATGTTCATCAACTGATGAATGGATAAGAAGAGGTGGTGTACATATCCAATGGAATATTACTCAGCCATCAGAAAAAAAATGAAATCTTGCCATGTTACTAAAGCATATTACACTAAGTGAAGTAAGTCAATCAAAGAAAGACAAATATCAGATGATTTCATAGGTGGACTTTAAGAAATAAAACAGGTGAGCATAGGGGAAGAGAGAAAGAAAGAGATGGAGGCAACCTCTTAGACTCTTAACCACAGAGAACAAACTGAGGGCTGGTGGAGGGGGGAGGTGGGGATGGGCTAAATAAGTAATTGTGATTAAGGAGGCACTAGTTGTGATGAGCATTGTATGTTATATATAAGTGATGAATCACTAAATCTACTCCTGAAATAAATATTACACCATATGTTGGAATTTAAAGAAAAACTTCAAACAAACAAACTCAAAAATGTCATATATGGGTTTACTTTACTCAAGTAAATGCTTTTCAGTCTGGCTTCTTTCACACGGCACAAAGCATTTGGCATTTACCATGTTGTTGCATTAATGTAGTCTGTTCATTTTTATTGCTGAGTTGTGTTCCAATGTATGAGGCTCTAGAGTTTGATTATCCATTCCAGGTGAAGGATATTCATGTTGTTTCCCGTTTGGGGCTGTTTTCAACAAAGCTACCCTGAATATTTTGTCTGTAGATTTTTTGTGTATAAACACAAATTTTCATTTCTGTATGATAAATAGTAAGGAGTGGGATTTGCTGGTGTATGTATATGGTAAATGTATAATTAACTTTGGAATAAACTGCCAGTCATTCTCCAGAGTAGATGTTCTTTTTGCATGCTTATCAGAAATGCAGCAGTGCTCCAGTTGCTTGGAATCTTTACCCTCATTAGGCGTTATCATGAATTGTTCCGTTGTTGTTGTTGTTGTTATTGTGAGTTTTTTTTTTTTAATCGTTCCAGTAGGTGTTCAGTGATACCTCATTTTCTTTATTTTTTTTCCTTTCCGGATCAAAACTGGTGAGAGGATCTTTTCATGGCCTTATTATTTGCAATCTCTATCTTCTTTGATGAGATGTCTGTACAAGTTGTCTAAAATGTTTAAATTAGGTTTTTTTCCTTATTATTGAATTTTGAGAGTTTATGTACTTTCTAAATGCAAATACTGTGTTAAATAAGTGTTGTGCAAATGAATGCCCCAGGGTATGTTTTGTCCTTTTATCTTTTTCTGGTATTTTATACTTAACGAAAATATTTAATTTAATGAAATTCAAATTCTTTTCTTTCTTCCTTTATAATTCATGTTTTGGGGCTGCTATTCCTGCACTTTCTGCCTAATCCAAGGTAACAGAGTCTGTCCTGTGTTTATTCCAAAGTAGCCATAGTTTGTGTTTTATGTTTTCGTCGATGATCCATTTTATTGATATTTATTTCATTAGTATTCTCTGCTCTTTTTCTCTTTTTAGTGTCATTGATTTCTGCTCTAATCTTAATTATTACCTTTGGGCTGTTTGCTTTGTATTGATTGTTCTCTTGTTTGTCTAATATCTCAATATGGAAGATAAGATTATTGTGATTTCTTTTTTTTTTTCTTTTCAAATATAAGGTTTATTTGATTCCTCTGCTATAACAGATAAATTTGTATTTCTCTTCCTTCTTAAAAAGAACACTATGGTAAAACTTTTAAGGATGTCCTCTAGTATCATCAGGGAATGGGAATGCAGGAATAAGAAAGGGCATATATCTCCATCTCCTACCAATATTTTAAATTGAGAAAACCGTAGAATCACATGTATTCATAACAAATAATACAAATAACTCTCTTTTATAATTTCCCAGTTTCTCCCAATATTAACATTTTGCAAAACTAAAGCTTCATGTCACAACTAGGATACTGACCTTAATACAATCACATCTCTTATTCCAAGTTCCCCAGTATTTGTACTCAATTGTGTCTGTGTGCACACACACATGCATGCATACACATGTGTTCCAAGTTTCCCTCTTATGTCATTTCCTTCAATCTGAAGGACTGCCTGAGTATATCTTCTAGAGCAGATTCACTGGTGATAGATATTAATTCTATTCCTTCATCTAAGAACAGTGAGGGTGTTTACAGCATTCAAATCACCAAATGCTATAAATCACGGTTTCCATTTACTTGTCTTTTCTCCTTTCATATATGTCTCTATGTCTACCCATCTATCCTCTATCTGACATCTCTCTATCTCTCATCTATGTATCATTATTTATCCATTCTGCTCTGATGGATACCCCTGGCTTATATACCCTCAAAAGTCTCCATCTCCATACACCATCACATTGGCGAGGGCTTCGGCATACACATTCTTAAGGAGACACAATTTTTGTCATAGCACCCACACATCTAAAAAAGCTAAAATAGCTCAATGTAAAATAAAACAAGGTCCTCAAAGATTTAAACCCATTATACAAGACTTATTTAGAGAAGGGGAGATTATCCCCACTACTTCTCCATCTTGAAGCCTGTTCTTAAACTTGGAAAAAATAGATGTCATGATATTACCAGACTTTAATCCCATCATTCCACCCATAAGACTGACACATGAAATATTATTAAATTTACTGACTGCATCTACCAAAGACTGTTGAATATTTTGTAGCCATATATTTGGCCAGTACGTTTTGTTCAGTGACTATTTGAATGCCCTCAGAGGCAGTTTGCCTTCAACTCTAAAGAGATAGAATTCATCTTTACTTAGCCATCCACGGAGTCTCTCAATAATTCTGTCATCCCACAAAATTTTTTCAAGAGAGATTTTTAATTACATTCAGCTTTCTCTGCAAACATAGGTATGATATTGTATATAAAGTATCCTCTTCCAAAGAGATTCATTTCACAGACATTTGGACATACAAAGATTTACAAGGGAGCTCATAGAAAGGGAGTGGACCCATATCCCTCGCACAGCAAAAAAACCCACCCCTGAAGAATATTTCGTAAGCCAAAGGTTGCTCTATCCCTACCACTATAAAGAAACAGCTATTGATTATCTTAGCACCCTCAATATTAAAAGAGAGCTAACATCTTATAGACCTGGGGGAATTCAGGAAGAAATATATCTTTGATATTATTTAAGTCTATTTATGCTTTGTCTCACAGAGTTTCCCATTGTTAATAGGGCTTTTGAAAAAGAGTTTCTAAGATCTGCCCAGTTACAATACAACAGGCTGTTACGTTAGTGTCTCCCAGAGGGTCCTTCATTCCAGAGGCTTTAGGGACCTCCTCATTCAGCCTAGACTCTCTGTATCACCAGTGAGTGGACACAAGTTTCCCAAGGACCTCTGGTACAAGAAACTGCCCTCCTCAGCTCCATGCTACCCACTATTAAAATGGTCATTGTGAGTGCTCTCCTGAAAATAAGGGCTCTCACAGGCCCTTATCCCATGACCCTCTATTAACAGCCCACTGTGCCTTGTGTCATGGAAACAGTACCCCCACGAGATTAGGGAAGTTACTGAGGTTTTCCTGCTACAGGATGAAGCTAAACTTGGACCCACACCTTTATATTCCACTATCAGTAGTGTGTGGTCTCCCTTGCCCTCAGACCCTTGCCAGACACCTTGATGCTGAGTGAGTTATGTCTCTCCTGGACCCTTTGGATAGCCATAGAGCTGTTGGAGTCAAGTGAATGTACAAAGAGAGTTTTTACACTTTCTGGACAACATCCCTACTGTTGCACATGCTACAACTCTCCAGATCAGTGACTTTTTGCCCCTTATCAGGGCATCCCTGATCACAGATGAGAACTCAGGATGGGCACAGTTGCTCAGACTTCAAGCAGTCATCTTGGTATCTGGCCAATAATCAGCTCCATCTTTACATCTTTGTAGACTCTTGGACCATTGCCAATAGTGGGGTTTGTTAGCATAATGGCAGCAAAAATAGTTCCTTATATAAAGTCACAGCCTCTGGCACATAGCCACAAGGAAATGAGGGATTTCCTCTTACAATGGCAAAGAAATTAACCTTGCCAATGACTTGAATGATAATTAACATATATCCTTACAGAGCCAAGAGTTCTGATGATACCCCAGCTCCAGCTACGGCTTTGATCACAGTTTTCTGGACGACCCCAGATAAAACCTGTTCAGGCTCTTGTACCACAGAGACTATGAGATCATAAATAAGGTACATTTAACCTTCTAAGTTCTTGGTAATTCCTTATGCAGCAATATATAATTAATATAGATGTCTTTTATGAGCTTGAGAAAGGCCTCTTTTTTCTAATTCATGAAGATACTGTACTTAGAATGTGTATTGAATGTGTCACACTGTTGGATTTTTCTCTACATTGCTTGAGTTAATCTATGGCTTCCCTCCTTTAATTTTTTTCATATGATTAAATCACGATTGATGCTGCTATCAGATTAAACATTTCTATGTAATGCAGTCTTATTATAAATGTGAATATTGTTATTAAAATATTTGCCTGTAATAAAAAGAGGTAAGAACACTTTGGGAATGCATTTTTAATATGCTTGTCTGGAGATGATAATGTGATGAGAAAATTTAGGAAAAGGAATAAAGTTTTAGAAAATCTATTTATTACAGGAGCACCTGGGTGACTCAATTCTTTGAGCATTGGATTATGGTTTCACTTGAGTTGTGGTCTCCCAGTGGTGAGATAGTCTCAGCACTAGGATTGGAATCTGCTTAGGATTCCCTCTCCTCTACCCCTTCCCCTACTTGCTCATGTTCTCTCTCTCTCTCTCTCATTCTCAAATACATAAATAAATAAAATCTTTAAAAAATATACTTATTATAAAATCACAGATATTACACATCTAACTTTTATAGCACATGCATACACACTCTGAAAGTGATCAACGAAAATATGATCATCAAAATTAATTATGGGTATCTTAGGGTAAAATAGTCTATTATCTTCTCTTTTGTTTTATTAATATCTATAGTTCACTATAATAAAGATGTGTTCTTCATGTATTCATGAAATGTCAATATGTATTCATAAATATGCATTCATTGTGTATCTGAAAACCATTATGATTATTTGCGTGTATTGTTTCTCTTTTGTACTGATGTAATTAAGTTTATTAATTGTCAATATTTATGCCTACTTAAGGAATCTGTGGCAACAGATCTCTAAGGAACAATGTCTTGTCACCAGTGCTTCCAATTAAAAAAGAATGCGCTGAACATTGCACCTGCTTTTAAAGCTTTAGTCCATAAGTGAAAAAGTCAGTTCTACTCACTTGCATATGAACATATCAAAACTATAAAAAATATAATGGGGAGGAAGATGATGGAAGGCCGGTGACCCCATTTCGGGAATTCCCCTGAAGTGAGCTTAATTCCTGAAAAAAACACTACAGGATCCCTGTGTGCACCTATGAAATCAGCCTGAAATGTAATATTTCACACTTCTGTATCATTACAGGGGACAAAGAGTATCCGCAAAGAGCTAGAGTGGAGTGGGAGAGCTGGGGAGGGATATCCAAAGACAAGGGGTGTGGGGGAGGAAGCCCGCAGCGGTGACCCATTGGAAAGCAATACCCCAGGACGAAAGTGCTCTGTGTTCCCGAACAAGGGCAGATTACTGTCTGATTCAAACCGGGATATAATTATGAAGAGAGAAAGGGTGCCCCGGGGCCTCGAAAGGTAAAGTGGCAGAGCCTGTGGAGCAGAGTCTATTTTTCTGCCATTTCCAGCCTTTTTGTTTCTTTCCTCCACAGCTTATCTCTGCTGCTTCTCTCCACCCCATGGGCCAGGCACAGAGGCCCCAAGGAAGGTGATTTTGCAGACTTGCGTGGGATGTGCGGGTCCACGGGACCTAAGTCCCTCCTCCGTGGGGGCCACCACAGACTCCCTCGGCACAGACAAGGTCGCACAACGCAAAATCAGTTGCGGATTCCATGGCGTGGGAGCCAAAGGACAAGTGGGGGCTTCGGACAGGAATCAAACCAGCATCTCCGCCCATGCAGCTGTGACAGGTGGCCAAGGGAGAGGATACAGGGAGAGGCTGTGCGGTCCCTCATTGCCCAGAGAGTTGCTCATTAGAAGCTCTCTCTGGGAAGGAGGTCTGGGTGCAGACATCGTGCCCCTGCCTGACTTCCTGAGCATCTGCAAAAAGCCACAAAAGAACAAACCCTCCAGAGAACTGAACCCTGACAACCTGGTTGCCATGGACCCCAGTCCCTAGAGAAAGGGGCAGAGAGACACAGCCCAGGTAGAAGGGAAAGAAAACCAGCACTCCAGGGCCCTCCCATAGAAGGCAAGCCAGAAGCACAAGAGGACAACACCCAAACTAAAAACCCCAACATCAGGGGGAAATGCAATATATTAAACACCAATATATTAAATACAGCCCCAAAAGCTGTATGCTTTATTGATACAGTTTTTCACCTTATTTACTTTTTTTAACTTTTTTCTATTTTTACTTTTAAAGGTACCACTTTAAACTTAAAAATTCATTCTCATGGTTTTTGTTTTTTAATTTTTAACCCACTTTTTATCACGTGATACTTAATACAACGCTCCATAATAATTTTTTACCTTGAAATGTTTTTAAACACATATCGTGTTTTCTGCTGTTGTTGTTGTTGCTTCTTGTTTGTTTGTTTTATCTGTTGGTTTTTCCCTTTCTTCTCTCTTCTTTCCTTGATTTTTTCTTTTATAATACATATAGTTACAAACTTCAAGGTAATCCTGCATCCCTATTCAATACTACCCCTATATAAAACCAGTTCTAATCTCCCTATATCTTTAGAAAGTGGGCTCCTCCAACAATAATAACAAGACAAACTTGGGAGGATCTGAAATACTTTATTGCCCACAAGGAGTGTCTGTCCTCACCTTCCCACCCGAAACTGTCAGTGTTTCTGTGTAATTGTTTTTGCCTTTGTACTATATAAATACTGGTCTTGGGGGTCATTCAGGTTGGGCATAGCTTTTTGATGTCTCATTTACACTTGATGGTCTTTTTCTTTACCATGTACTAGTTTTGTTTCATATAAATCCTACCACTAGGCCCCACTATGTCAAGGGTTTCTTTTCTTGCTTCCTTTCTCCTCTTCTCTTTTTTCTTTATTCTTCCCTTTTCTGTGGTGAATTCTGATTGTTCCAAAACCTTTCAGCGACCAATTCACCTGGATAGTGGCTGATATATTTAGCTATACACCCCCTCAACCACTCCTCACCACAATAACTCGGAGGAGGAACAACCAACAGAAGAAGAACCCTGAGACTGAAACCCTAGTCACAGAATTACTAGAAATGAACATAAACAATATGACAGAAATGGAATTCAAGGCAGCAATCGTCCAAGCAATGGCTAGTTTGGAAAAGAACATTAGTCTGAAACTGGACGCCCTAATAACAGAAGTGAAAGCTGAGGTTAGAAAGGCTATTAATGAGATGCAATCTAATTTAAATATGCCAACAAGTAGAGTAAGTGAAGCTGAAGACCATATCAGTGATTTGGAAGACAGATGGATTAAGAAGGAGGAGCAAGAGAAGTTTTGGAGCAAACAGATAAAATCCCATGAAAACAGAATAAGGGAAATAAATGATGCCATAAAACGCACCAAATCAGAATTATTGGAATCCCTGAAGGAGTTGAGAGAGGGAGAAGCCTAGAAGGTATAGTTGAACAAATCATGGATGAAAATTTCCCAAATATAGGGAATGAGACCAATGTTCATGTCCTAGAGACAGGGAGGACCCCCCCCCCCAATATCAATAAGGTCAGAAAAACCTCCAGGCACATAATTGTGAAATTTGTGATTCATAAAAACCAAAGAATATGTCTTAAAGGCAGCTAGGGGGAAGTGATCCCTTACCTGTAGAGGGAGGACCATCAGAATAACGTCATACCTATCCACAGAAACCTGGCAAGCCAGAAAGGGCTGGAAAGACATAGATAGGAAATTACATGACAAAATATGCAACTAAGGATAATGTACCCAGCAAGGTTGACTTTCAGAATTGAAGGGGAAATGAAGACCTTCCAGGACTGCCAAGTTCTAAAAGATGATGCAACCACCAAGCCAGCACAACAAGAAATACTAAGAGGAGTTCTATAAAAGAAAAATGAACACAAGAAAGACACAGAACATAAATTTACAGTGGTAATCTGTAGAAACATGAACTTCACAGGCAACATGATGTCAATCCAAACATACTATCAATAATCACTCTCAGTGTGAATGGTCTAAATGCTCCAGTAAAAAGGCACAGGGTTGCAGACTGGATAAAATGGCAGGACCCGTCCATATGCTGTTTACAAGAGACACATTTTGTATCTAAAGACACTTCCAGATTGAAAGTGAGGGGATGGAGGACCATATTTCATTCCAATGGACCTCAAAAGTAGCTAGGGTAGCGATTGTCACATCAGACAAATTCAATTTTAATTTAAAGACTATAGTCAGAGACACAGAAGGACACTACATCATTATCAAAGGGTCTATACACCAAAAAGATCTAACAATCGTAGATTGGGATTGTTGTGTCCAATTGGGAGCAGCCAACTACATAGGCCTATTGTTAAGCAAAATAAAGAGTCATATTGATAGAAATACATTAATTGTAGGAGATCTTAACACACCACTATCAGCAATGGACAGATCATTTAAACAGAAAATCAACAAAGAAACTAGAGCCTTGAATGACACATTGAACCAGATGGATCTCATAGATATATTCAGAACATTCCACCCTAAAACAGCAGAATATTCATTCTTCTCAAGTGCACAGGGTACTTTCTCCACAATAGACCAAATATTAGGTAACATATCAGGGCTCAAAGGATACCAGAAGACTGACATTATTCCCTGCATAATCTCTGACCACAATGTCTTAAAACTGGAACTCAACCACCATAAAAAGTTCAGAAGAAAATCAAACCTTTGGAAGTGAAAGACAATCCTGGTCAAGAATCTGTGAATCAACCAGGAAATCAAGAAGAACTGAAACACTTCATGGAAAAAAATGAGAATAAAGATACACCAATCCAAAACCTATGGGATACAAAAAAGGCAGTCTTCAGGGGAGAAATACACAGCCATCCAAGTCTCACCCAAAACAATTGAAAAATCTCAAAAACACCAACTCTCATTACACCTAAAAGAACTGAAAAATCAAGAACAAATTAAACAAACCCCCCACACAAGATGGGAAGTAATTAGCATAAAGCAAAGATGAATGAATCAGAAACTGGAAATATAGTAGAACACATCAACGAACCTAGAAGCTGGTTCTTGGAAAGAATCAATTAGATCAATAAATCATTGGCCAAAGTAATCCAAAAGAAAAGAGAGAAGACCTAAATTAATAAATTATGAATGAAAGGGGAGAGATCTTGACTAACACCAAGGAAATAGAAACAATCATCAGAAATTACTACCAACAATTATATGCCAATAAGTTTAACAACCTAAAATATATGGATACATTCCTAGAAACCTATAAACTTCCAAGACTGAAAAAGGAAGACATTGACATACTGAATAGACCTATATCTAGTAACGAGATTGAAGCAGTGATCAAAACCCTCCCCAAAAACAAGAGTCCAGGACCAGATGGATTCCCTGGGGAATTCTACCAAACATTCAAAGAAGAAATAACACCTATGCTCCTGAAGCTCTTTCAAAAAATAGAAACAGAAGGAAAACTTTGAGACTCCTTCTATGAAGCCAGCATTAATCTAATCCCCAAACCAGACAAAGACCCCATCATAAAGGACAAATTCAGACCAATATCTCTGATGAATATGTATGCCAAGATTCTCAACAAGATCCTTGCTAACAAGATCCAACAATACATTAAAAAGATTATCCACCATGACCAGGTGGAATTTATCCCAGGGATGCAAGGGTGGTTCCACACTCGCAAAACAATCAGCATGATAGAACAAAACAATGAGAGAAGAGAAAAGAACCACAAGGTACTCTCAATTGATGCATTAAAGGCTTTGACAAAATACAACCTTGTTCCTGATCAAAACTCTTCAAACTATAGGTACAGAGGGAACATTCCTCAACCTCATAAAATCTATCTACAGAAAACCCACAGCGAATATCATTCTTAATGGGGAAAAACTGACAGCTTTCCTTCTGAGATCGGAAACAAGACAGGGATGCCCACTCTCACCACTACTGTTCAAAATAGTGTTAGAAGACCTAGCAACCACAATCAGACAACAGAAAGAAATAAAAGGTATTCAGATTGGCAAAAAAGAAGTCAAACACTCTCTCTTTGCAGATGATATGATACTCTATGTGGAAAACCCAAAAAACTCTCCCTCAAACTGTTAGAACTCATACAACAATTTGGTAATGTGGCAGGATAGAATATCAATGCACAGAAACCAGTTGCCTTCTTCTACACTAACAATGGAAATATAGAAAGGGAAATCAGAGAATCGATTCCATTTACTATGGAGCAGCAAAAGCCATAAGATATTTAGGAATAAACCTAACCAAAGAAGTCAAGGATCTGTACTCGAGGAGCTACAGAACACTCAAAGGCAAACTCAAAATGGATGAAAGACTTCAACGTGAGGCAGGAATCCATCATAATCCTGGAAAAGAACATAGGCAGTAAGCTCTTTGACATCGGCCAAAACAACTTCTTTCAAGACATGTCTCCAAAGGCAAAGGAGACAAATGCGAAAATGAACTTTTGGGACTTAATCAAAATAAAAAGCTTCTGTACAGCAAAGGAAACAGTCAACAAAACAAAGAGGCAACCCACGGAATGGGAGAGGATATTTGCAAATGACACTACAGACAAAGGGCTGATATCCAAGATCTATAAAGAACTACTCAAACTCAACACCCAAAAAGAAGATGAACACATCAAAAACTGGGTAAGAGACATGAAGAGGCACTTCTCCGTAGATGATATACAACGGCCAACAGACACATGAAAAAATGTTCAGCGTCACTGCTATCAGGAAAATTCAAATCAAAACCACAATGAGATAGCACTTTACACCAGTCAGAATGGCCAAAAAGAACAAGTTAAGAAGCAAAAAGTGTGGGAGAGGCTGTGGATAAAGGGGAACTCTCTTACACTGTTGTTGGCAATGCAAGTTGCTGTAGCTGCTTTGGAAAACAGTGTGGAGATTCCTTACAAAATTAAAATTGGAACTACCCTATGACCCTGCAATTGCACTACTGGGCATTTACACCAAAGATACAGATGTAGTGAAAAGAAGGGCCATACGTACCCCAGTGTTCATAGCAGCAATGGCCACAATCACCAAACTGGAAAGAGATAAGGTGCCCTTCAACAGATGAATGGATAAAGAAGATGTGGTACATATATACAATGGAATACTACACCTCCTTCAGAAAGGATGAATATCCAACTTTGGTAGCAACATGGACTGGACTGGAAGAGATTATGCTGAGTGAAATAAGCCAAGTAGAGAAAGTCAGGTATCACATGGTTTCACTTACTTGTGGTGCATAAGGGGTAATATAGAGGACAGTAGGAGAAGGAAAGGAAATGGGAAGTAGGGTAATTTGGGGAAGGAAATGAAACATGAGAGACTTTGGACACAGCAACAACTGAGGGTCTTGGATGGAGGGGGTGGGGAGTTGGTAGAGCCTGATGGTGGGTACTGAGGTCACCTATTGCATGGAGACTGGGTGTGGGGCATGGGCAATGAATCTTGCAACACTGAAAAAATAAAATACATATAAAGTCAAAAAAACAAATAAATAATTTGTTTTTTGAAAAAAAAGTATAATGTAAATAATTTCCTATAGGAATAAATCAATAAAATAGAAACACAATATCAAAAATAAAAAATTTCCAGGAAAATTTCACAGCATAAATTGTATAACTCCTGAAGCTATTATATGTGGAATGGAGTGAGACAGTTTAAAAAATTCTCTCCATCTTCATTGTTCCTCCTGTCTGATACAGAAAAAAAAAGTTGAGATAGAAGACAAAGCAAGGGGGAAACCTTAAAAAAAGGAACTCTAATAGATGTCAACTAATCTAACATGTTTATTGAAGGGAAAATAAGAGCATTATTCTTGGAGCATTGTGATTATTTTTTGCTACATAATGAAGTTCCATACCTTCTCCCACAAAATCCATGAACAGTATCAAAATCTATTTTCTCACCTAGTCAACTTACAAATATACACGTTATGTTAACTAACTGAAATTTAAATAAAAACCTGAAACAAACAAGAAAGCACGAACCACTTGCAGTGATAGGTATATACTGAAAATGTACGTGTCCCACTAGTTTTTATTTTTTTTTTCCACTAGTTTTTAAAAATAGTGAAAATATACAGTGAATCGAAGTGCTTTGTAAATTATAAATATCTTTCTTGTCAAGATAAACCTAAGTTTCTTATTTTTAAATGGTGTTATTCCTGGAACAATCATTCATAGTGCTAAGAAGTTGGCTTTTCTATAAACACAGACATTCATTTACATAACTACTCATGCCTCTGTGTATTTGTGTGCAGTGGACCTGTGCACTTAGGAAGACTGATTTCTTGGACTGATGTTCATTGATGGGGAGGAGGGAAAGGACAGTATCATGTGTGAGATCTTCACACAGCTTGATTTGGGGAAGGTAAAATCTGAGTATATCTACAGTTTGAATTTGCATTTGTGGCTGTGGATTCTTGAATGGAAAAGACTATGCTGCATATAATACACACATACACACACTTCATGAATAGTTGTTTTTGGATAAATGTAATGGGAAAGTAATGCACTATATATAACTCTTACATTGATGAAATATTCCTTTTCTTGTGACTTTAAAACATTCAAAACAAGCTTATTTCACTAAGTCAGATAATTAGTGACAAGCACATGTGTGGAAATGGAATAATACATTTAGAACTTAAAGGGAAGGTAATCATAAGGACGAAAGGTAGGAAAAAAAGAAATTATATAAATTATGAAACAAAGTTTTTGGAAAAATGATGCTGAAAGCTCAAAGGAGAATTGTCAACTTTGCCATAATAAGCTATGTGCACAAAAGGTACATGAGCGTGTATGTGTGTGTGTGTGTGTGTGTGTGTGTGTGTATGTGTTTACCCTTGGTGTGTAAGGCAGATGGTAGATCACTAGTTGGCTAACTAGATAAACAGGAAAGAATAGATAGAGCTTGTGTATGTTTGTGAGTATACAGCAACATATTTGTAGACTTGAATTTCTAAGTCGTTTCATGCAACTAACTTAAATGTATATATATATATATGATGTTTCTTTGAGAGTCATTATTCTGTGGCAACCAAAATATTTGGTAAAACAGCAAGTCCATTAATTAATCAATAGGATTCTCCATACATTTGGTTTCTGTACTGAAAGCATATGTAAATATTAGGAAACTGTTTCATATTCTAAATCAAAATAAAAAGAAAGGAGACTTCAGGAAATTTTTGCTCTTTTGTTTTTCAAGTGAGGTCACATTTAGAATCGTAAGTAAACTGAGGTGACCAATTTGACAAACTCTTTCTCTCAGTATGATCAGTAAAGATAATAGATGACAATGGGGAGCACCTGAAAAAAAATGAAAGTAATTAGAAAACATTTCTAGAGGTTTATACTCTGAAAATCACTTGACTGGGAGCAAAAACAGATATGACATAGAATAAAGTAATACAATATGGAGAGCTGATAAAAAGCTAAATGATATTCCATGTCTGGAGACACTGATAGACCCTGAAAGCCCAGGAACCCAAATATTTTCTGATGTATAACTTGAGAAGCCAAAGCAAAATAGACTCTACCCAGAGGTTTAAAAAGGCAGGGAAATTTGAAGGCTGTTACAGAAGGATTTGCATTAATGTTGTGACAGTTAAAATAATTCCCAAGTCTTTTTTTTTAAATATTTTATTTATTTATTTGACAGAGATAGAGAGGCACAAGTAAGCAGAGTGGCAGGCAGAGGGGGAGAGAGCAGTCAGTAGACTCTCTGCTGAGCAGGAAGCCTGAGGTGAGGCTGGATCCCAGGACCCTGGAATCATGACCTGAGCTGAACGCAGATGCTTAACATCTGAGCCACCCAGGGGCCCTAATAATTTCCATGTTCACAAATACAGCCTTTTTAAATAAATGTGCAGGAGCACCTGGGTGTCTCATTCGATAGAGAGTTGGACTCTTGATTTCAGGTGAGGTCATGATCTTAGGATCCTGGGGTCCTAAGTTTGACTTACTCTGGATACACACCAAACATTTTCTTAACTCATACAGAGAAAATGGATAAAATTAAAGATTTTCATTTTGTTTTTAATTTCTGTTTACAATTTAAAATATGACTTATAATTTGTCTTGTGTACCCTCCCTCAACATATATCTAGTGTAAACTTATCACAGATAAATGAATGGTTCACTAAAAAAAAAA
>PITA01015948.1:0-48278 GCA_004023965.1 Spilogale gracilis
TTAAAAAAAAAAAAAAAAAAAAGAAGAAGAAGAAGATGCAAACCACCTTTGCTGGGGGCACATGTTGGTGTCAGACTTTCTCCTCCCAGCGGAGTCCCATTCCCTTTCCTCCAGTGAGCCTCTGGCTACTCTACGATTATTCCATCACAAAAGAGAATGCTTCTCCTTGCCTCCAGGGGCTGCCCCAGATTCTCTTGCTTCTCACTGTGCTCAATTCTCTCCCTTATCACATATTCTTTGTTCCCCAGCTGCCTTGCCCAGCAAGCAGGGCCTGGGCCCAGGACCGAAGGCACTCATTCCTCAGAGAGCCCCCACCCCCAAGATCTTCAGCCTTCCAAAGCAGGCCCTTTCCCTGGGCACTTACAAAGGATGTGCCTGACTTAACTTACACTTCACTTCTGGCCACACACCAAACTGAACAAGGAATGCATTCCCTCCAGGCTCCCCCTTCTCCCCCTCCCCCCCAGCCTCAAGCATGCTGGCCACTCCTGTTTGGCAGGTCTGCTAGCCAGGTGCCCCAGCCTCTCACAGGTGCCCCCTGCTCAAACTTCCCACTTTTCAAAGTCTCTTCCCCAATCCCCTAAAAGAACCCCAAGCCTGGCGGGGCCCGGGGACAGCCTGCCTCAGAAATTGATGAAACCGGGAGCCTGGATTGGCTCAGTGGTTTATTAAAGCCTCTGCTTTGGAATCATGTCATGATCTCAGGGTCCTGGGATAGAGGCCCCGCTCAGCAGGGAGCCTGCTTCCTCCTCTCTCTCTGCCTGACTCTCTGCCTACTTGTGATCTCTCTCTGTGTCAAATAAATAAATAAAATCTTAAAAAAAAAAAAAATGATGAATCCTCAATCTCCCATCCCCCCTTCCTCTCTATCAGGAGAAACAGCAATCCCACAATGACAGCGGAAGGTGAACATCGTCATGAGCCCTGAGCAAGGTGGGCCTTAGGGCCAGGCCTAGGAATTATGTGCTCCAGACCCGCAAGAGAGGAGGCTGTCTGACTTCCTGTTCTTTTCGGGCCACGTAGCATGAAGCAATTCACAGAACCTCATAGCACCTTGGTCTCCCTACCTGTGAAACAGGGCTAATTGGGCTGACAGGTCCTAACCTCCTAGGGCTGTTACAAAGATGATGTAAGAGAATAAATACTGACACTTGGAACAGCGCCTGGTGCATAAGGAACACTCCAGAGAGGTCAGCTCTTACTACAGTTATTATTTCCTCAAGCCTCACTTCAGGAGGTCACTAGCCTCTGAAGAATGTGAAAGGCAAGGAGGAGACACTCGTGAGCCAGAAGATAAAGGCAAGAGGGTGCTCGCAACCACAGAACCCTCCAGAACCCATATCCTCGACCGAAGAGCATCCAAAAACCTTCAGGATTGTGATGCAGGATGGAGCTGAGTAGCTAAGATGGCAATGATGACTGTATACACTGAGGTCATTTAACCAAACGTTCAACTCAATAAAACACATTCATTTCAATTCTGCAGATTTCTATGTTTCGGAAAAAAAATGTATGTATGTGTGTATATATATTCATATAGATAGGTTTTTGAGCTTAAAAATAGTTTTCCCTGGGGGGCGCCTGGGTGGCTCAGTTGGTTGAGCGACTGCCTTCAGCTCAGGTCAGGATCCCGGAGACCCGGGATGAGTCCCACATCGGGCTCCCTGCTGGGCGGGAAGCCTGCTTCTCCCTCTCTCACTCCCCCTCCTTGTGTTCCCTCTCTCAGCTGTGTTTCTCTCCGTCAAATAAATAAAATCTTTAAAAAAAAAAAAATAGTTTTCCCTGGGGCACCTGGGTGGCTCAGTCATTAGCCAGTTGTTAGGCCTTTGGCTCAGGTCAGGATCCCAGAATCCCGGGATCCAGCCCTGCATCAGAATCGGCAGGAAGCCTGCTTCTCCCTCTCCCACTCCCTCTGCTTGTGTTCCCTCTCTAGCTGTGTTTCTTTCTGTCAAATAAATAAATAAGATCTTTAAAATATATTTTTTTCCCTTATAAGCCCCGGGAGGGCACCTAGATGCTATCAAGAATGTTACAGGGGGGCACCAAGAGGGCTCAGTCGGTTAAGGGTCCTAGTGATTTCGGCTCAGGTCATGATCTCATGGGTCCTAGGATTGAGCTCCACATCAGGCTCCCTGCTCAACGGGGAGTCTGCTTCTCCTTCTCCCTCTGCCCCTCCCCCCACTTGTGCAAGTGCAACGCTGGTGCTCCCTCTCTCAAAACTAAATAAAACCTTTAACATAAATAAATAATCTTTAAAAAAAGAATACTAAAATCTGAGAGAAACTCAAAGGACCCTCTCTCCTTTGTGGCAACGCAGGGGAACAGGTTGGGGAAGAGCTGTTAATGGTGGGGAGGAGGGGGGCAGCGCATGTAATGGCTTGAGGGTTGGCAACACCCAGCCCTGAGCCTGCCATACTGTCAGCACGCGACAGAAACGGGACTGCTGGAGCGGGAAAGGCAGAAGAGTGATCCAGGCTGAGGAAGGGGTGTGAGCGAAGGCTGGATGGAGTGAACACATGCCACGTGTTTAGAAGGAGTCTGGAATGGCCACACTGCTGACAACAAGGACGGTAGTAGGAGAGATCAACGTAATTATGCTGGCAAGTGTTAGCACACGGAGTCAGCAAACATTTGCTGAGCCCCTACTGTGTGGCAGACACTAGGGATCCAATAGCGAACATGGCAGGCAGGGGTCCCTGACATGTATAAGGACTTCCTCCTGGAGACATTGGACAGGCCAGCTACCTGAACCCAATACAGATTCCTGGGCCTCTTCCCCACAGAGGCTGGTTCAGCAGGTCTTGGCAAGCCCTAAGGGACTGATTTTTTTTGGTCTGTTTTTTCAGTCTTGCAGCTTTGCTCACCTGGCTGTGCTCAATGACCAGAGAGAGAATCTACCTCTAAACTCTTAAGTTCTGCATTACTCTCTGCATCTTTAAGCATGTGCAGTAAAAATTCAGCACCTGTTTTGGGCCACCAACCCTGCATCCAGCCCCACTGTGTGGCCTGAGCGCACTCCAACATCACTGCAGCCAAGGAATGGCTTGCAAAATGATGTTTTTCAGATACTTGTTGGCTTTTCCCCTTTGCGTGCCCTGGATGGCCTGGGCAGAGTCATGTCTGTGTACACCCCCCCCTTTTCTTTTAAGATTTTATTTATTTGACAGAGAGAGAGATACAGAGAGATGGAACACAAGCAGGGGGAGTTGGAGAGGGAGAAGCAGACTTACTGCTGAGCAGGGAGCCCAATGCACAGCTCGATCCCCAGACCCCGGAATCATGACCTGAGCCGAAGGCAGAAGCCTAATGACTGAGCCAACCAGGTGCCCCATGAAATTTTCAACCTGTTGATTTGCATGATTTTTGCAGGGTTTTCTGGTCAAGTGCAGAGTGAACCATTTTCGGAGATCACCTAGGTCCGCATATGGGAAGAGGAAGGATACTGAATATTTTGAAAGTGTAATTCCTTTTTTTTTTTTTTTTAAAAGATTTTATTTATTTGACAGAGAGAAACACAGCCAGAGAGGGAACACAAGCAGGGAGAGTGAGAGAGGGAGAAGCAGGCTTCCTGCCCAGCAGGGAGCCCAATGTGGGACTCGATCCCGAGTCTCCGGGATCATGACCTGAGCCGAAGGCAGTCGCTTAACCAACTGAGCCACCCAGGCGCCCCTTGAAAGTGTAATTCTGATACACATTTGGGCAACACCCACCTGGATCCATCTAACTCCCAAGAAGGCCTACTACCCTCAACAAAATCCCTCCCTGGACTTGAATCCCTGCAGAGAAGGAGAGCCAACCAAACTGTACAGTGTCCCATAAAAAAATAAGCTATTATGATTGATGGTGGGTTATTATCCCACCTTGGACAGATCTGACCTTTTCAAGAGCTGAATTTGCAGCCTGTGACACCCTTCAGCTGTTTCAAGCACAGCTCCTGATCCCTCCCCTCTTCTCTTTCCCTCCAGAGCTCAGCAAAGTGCCCTTTCCTCTGGTAAGACTCAGGACCACCTGCCCCTTACTACACCCAGGGCAAGCTCTGGTTGTTTTTGCTCCCTCTTAATACCAGAGTCATGGCACCAACCCAACGTTTGCCCCTGATGGGGCAGGAGAACACTCTGGGAGCACCTCCAACAGTCCTCCTAGATGCAGACCGCATACCCCCCTTTGTCGTCTTTCATTTCCCCTCTTAATGGCAGTGAGATAGGCTTTGAGACGCTGTTTTCTCTATCCAAGTGGCATTATGGGTGTGTCTGTCTGGCTGGCTCATCATAAGAGCGTGAGGCTCTTGGTCGTGGGGTCATGACTTTTAGCGCTACAGTGGGTGAAGAAATTAGTTAAAAAAAAAACAAACTTCAAAAAACTTAAAGAATGAAATATAAAAAACCCAGAGTTAACTTAAAAAAAAAAAAAAGATACCATGGATCCCAAGCATCAGGAACACTAACTTTCTGCTTACTCAAAATGAAACTAAAAGGCCCAGGCCCATCTATTGTCTTTAGCAAAGTTTTTCAAGATCCAGCTCCTTCTGGAACCTCATCTTATGGACCTGGCTGTCAGCAGTCTGGGCCTGCCCTTCTAAGGGTTAGCATCTCAGAATACTCCAAGGGGCCCCAAACAAACACCATCAAAACCAGACTTGAGAAGCTCCCCTGGCCTCACTGGCTGTCTCCAGGGAGAAACGACTGCATGGAATGGGACCTTTCTTAGCCAGGCCCCTTACGACTGGGCTCTTCTCCCTGGCTTTCTCCCACCCACTGTGACATGGCCTCTTCCCCCACTTCGCCAATATCCTCTTCCCCCTTCCTACCTGGGGCCAGAACAGCAAATCCTCTCACTGTGGGCTGTCCTTTGGCAAGTCATCAGCTTGCCAAACGTACTCCTTTCAGAAGCTGTCATGACTGTCCAGGCCCTCACAAGCATCCCTGCTCACGCTACAGCCAGACACGATGGGCCCAGATGAAAAAGCTTGGAAGCCAAGAAAACAAAATTTTTCTCATGGGCCGTGGGAAACTGTCAAGGGATTTGGGGAGCAGCCGGGGCCCAGCAGGTGCTAGCATGGCGATATGGCGACGGTAGGAAGGACGGACTGGGAAGGGGACAGATTGGAGACTGGCTGGGAACTACTATAGGAGTCTCGGTGAGAAAAAAAGCAACCTAAGGTGGTGGCAGAGGCACAAAAAGAAACAGTGACCTACAGAGGGTGGGGAGTCACTGTTACGGGGGCCAAAGGAGAATGCAATAGGGAAAACTGCAGGATTCACCAGGATGGGGATTACAAGGTGCACTTGAGGGGGGATGATAACAAGCCAGGTCTGGCCATAGGAGGCTGAACTGGCCACTGGTCTCGCAGGCAGACATAACACGCAGCCGGGTCCTTGGCTCACCACTGCAGGCCCAAAGTTAACCAAAAAGAGCGCTTTGAGGATCAAAAGCCTCGCGACTCAACATTGGATTCCCAGCCCCACATCTCTCCTCCCCTGCCCCAGAGAGGGTCAGGCTCCTTGACTGTCTCTCCTGTGGGTGCCCTCTGCCCCACCTGGCCAATTGCTCGGGCTTAGAGCTGTGCCTGGGGCCTCGCTGAGCTTCATCCTGAGGAGAGCGAGACTGTCCCACATCCTTGAAACCATTAAAAATTAACTGTAGGGGTCATCTACAGCTAAAGGGTTAGAGAATTTTAGCAGAAAAGAACATTAACTGCTTTTTTTTTCCATTCTGCATCTAACAATAGTTATGAGTCAAGAGAAAGGTTGTATTTCTTTCGAAAAAGAGTAAGAAATCTTTTTAAGCACTTACCATGGAAAATGCTTAGCTTGTCAAATTCCACATGCAGAAAGGAGGAAAGCAGCAGTGCCCCTGAGCGCCACACCAGGGTAGCTCACTCAGCTCTGCCCTAAACCCAGCACCCGTGACAGGTGAGGGAGGGGTTCAGCGGGGGGGGGGGGGGCAGTTTAGCTCTGGGACTTAGCCGAAGTCTCTTGACTACTCTGTGCTGAAAAACAAATAAATTCTCCTTTAGACCTAGGCCCTCTACCACACTCATGGTGCTGGTTTTGTGGGGTGAAGAGCAGAACGAAGGCCTGAATCTGAGAGATGCTCTGGTGCAGTGGTTCTCAAAGTGCAGTCCTGGACCAGCAATGTGTAACAAGGCCCTCATGTGATTCGGGTGCATTCGAGAACCATTACTCCAACATTTAGACTCTGCTTCGTTCTAAGGGAAACCAGAAACTGTTCCATGCCCAACTGGGAGGAAACAAATTCCAGGTGTTCCCAATTTCACTGGAAAGGTCAACATCAGGTTGAGTTCAAGGTAAGTGGCTCCACAGATTTTCAACACGACAGTAATAGGCAACTACCATTATGCAGCAAAAGAAGAAAATGTGTGCAGAACATGGGGGGCTTTGGAGAGAATGCAGCCCCAAAATGTCTGACTAACAACAGCTCAACCTTCCAGGACCCGTATTTTTCCCAGCAGGGGTCTCTGTAAGGCCCCACCACTACTGCTGGCCATTTTTTCCCATCTTGGGTTAACAGCCCTTCTCCTCCTCTGCACCCACTTCTTGACTGTCTCTTCCACCCAAACTCCACTCACCCACAGCAGGCTGCAGTCAGGAGGTCCATCCTGTCATGGCTGCCTGAGGCTCCACTGTGACCCTGATTTGAGACACCTAAGACAATGATGTTTTAAAATGCAGTCCTGGGGCACCTGTGTGGCTCAGTTGGTTAAGCGACTGCCTTCGGCTCAGGTCATGATCCCGGAGACCCGGGATCGAGCCCCACATCGGGCTCCCTGCTCGGCGGGAAGCCTGCTTCTCCCTCTCACTCCCCCTGCTTGTGTTCCCTCTCTGGCTGTGTTTCTCTCTGTCAAATAAAGAAAATCTTTAAAAAAAAAAAAAAAATGCAGTCCTGACTGTTTCCATGCTTCTCAAAGCTCAAACACGACACAGGTGAAAATCACATCTAAGCCACAGCCTTAGCTGAGGCCACGCTACTCTCTGATTCTAGTGACTCAACCGGACTTCGATTTCCCTATATACAAAATGGACAAATAACCATCTAGTAAGTGCTCATTAAATGTCAGCATTCCTGGCCTGGAGAGTGTGAGCCCTCAGAGAGGGTGGGTGGAAGCATCTAGATGATGGGATTCTAGCACCCACCGCCTTCCTAACCAACCCCCAGCCCCTTCTGGAATCTTCAGTGCATAGCAGGAGCTCAATAAATGGAGTGAATTGAGGGGTGAGAGGTGGAAGGAAAGAGACCCGTGAATTTATGACTCAGGCAAAGGGAGGATTGATCAGTGATGGTATTTGAGGGGGAAGGAAATTGCTAAACAAAACAAACTGTGTTTACTACCACAAAAGGAAGCCAAAACAGTAACCAGCTAATATGAAACACAGGAAATTCTGGAAAGTATGTAAAAAGAGCACTGTTTTCTTTTTTCTTCGGAAAGATTAGAACAGTTTAAGAACTTATTCCTTTCCACTCTAAAGAGCTCATTGTCCTATACATGGAGATGTTCCTGGGACCCCAGGATGGGGCACTACCTCCTGCAGATTCCTTCCCCTCCCCCCAAGGTCCCTTGCTTTCTCTCAGAGATAGGGGGCTGCAACATCATTGATCTGTCCAGCCAGAACTAGTTCATGTCACCAGTTAATAAGTGATTCTCTGCTCCATAAAAAAGATGCCGTCATCCCAGTGCCAACTGTGACCACAAGATGTTCACATTCTTCATTCTTCGTTGTGCTGTCCCTCGGACTGTGGGGCAAACTGTTGCACAGCAAATGGAGAAACCACTGAAACTCTTGTGTAGCTCCTCTGTGCGTAACTCTTACTGCGAACTCATCAGAATTGAGATAAAGTAAACACTCAAATAAGGACAGGTTTGTTAGGAGACAAGACTATCATCGTTTTTCCTTTTTATATGATGTGGTGGATGTTGACTTTGGACTTCACGGTTTTTTTTAAAGATTTTATTTATTTATTTGACAGAGAGAGAGATCACAAGCAGGCAGAGAGGCAGGCAGAGACAGAGGAGGAAGCAGGCTCCCTGCTGAGCACAGAGCCCAACGTGGGCCTCGATCCCAGGACCCTGCAATCATGACCTGAGCCAAAGACAGCGGCTTTAGCCCACTGAGCCACCCAGGTACCCAGGACTTCACATTTTTTAAAAAAATACATGGTAGGGCGCCTGGGTGTCTCAGTGGGTGATGGCCTCTGTCTTCGGCTCAGGTTGTGGTCTCGGGGTTCTGGGATCGAGGCCCGCATCAGGCTCTCTGCTCAGCGGGGAGCCTGCTTCCTCCTCTCTCTCTGCCTGCCTATCTGCCTGCTTGTGATCTTTGTCAATAAATAAATAAAAATCTTGAAAAAAAAATGGTAAACATATCAGGTTTCCAGGACCCACAGATCTTCCTTTGGAACATGTGACTTGCAGGAAGTCATTATTTTTTGCCAGGATATGTAAAGGTAAGAAGGGCACATCCCACATAAGGACCAGTTATCCTGAGATTGGAAGGCTTGACAGCCAAGGGTATGGAAGACATGAGATCCACCGTGGGGAACTCTGGGAGGGCGGGGAATGGAGAAGAGAATAGGTGATCAGAAGGAGGAAATCCCCCCACAAGTGGAGCTGTCCACCATGCGGAGAAACTGCCTAGAGCCATGTCCCTGGACCATGCAGATGTGTGAGAGGGAGGTACTGAGCTAACAGCCACCTGCAGGAACGGATGGGCTCAGGTGCTTTGCTTCTAGATATCACTTCTTACCACTGCTGCAAGACAGGTAAGCACACAGTCAATGGAGGATGGGAGTCCTGGACCCAGATCTCAAAACCCAGACAGCTACACCACAGCTTCCAATCCAGCTGGTTCTTCTCAGCCCCCCAGTGAGGTAGCATACACCTGCAGCAATCAGGGAGCCCCTATCTCCAGCGCCTCCGAGCTTGCCTACCTCCAGTGTTTCCACTCACCCTAAAAAGCCCTCCAGATATCGCCATTTTGCACCCTTGTGAGAGAGAAAGACTGACAGTGGCTCTCACCACAGCCAAGAGAAAGAGAAGGCTTCCTACAAAAGCTACAGAATTTTTTTTTAAGATTTTATTTATTTATTTGACAGAGAGAAAGATCACAAGTAGGCAGAGAAGCAGGCAGAGAGAGAGGAGGAAGCAGCCCTCGATCCTCAGACCCTGAGATCATGACATGAGCCAAAAGCAGAGGCTTAACCCTCTGAGCCACTCAGGTGCCCAAAAGCTACAGAACTTTTTATCAGAAGGAAGTTGACACTGTCCCTTCCAGTCTCTAACTCTAATTCTAAGAGATCCATCTGGTCCTTTTGCTTCAGGAACGACAGCCAAATAAGAAAGAAAGAAAAAAGAAGACTAACCTAAACATGTCTGATAACAGTGAGGCAGGGAGACAGGCCAACTGATATGAGAACGCAGAGACCCGGAGGGCCCGCACTGAGGCGCTCGGAAATACCTGGTCATATCCTGGCTCCCGTTACAGCCAACTTTGTGTACCAGCCTTACAGACTCTCTTCCTGGCTTCCCAGCTTCCTATTTTAATTTTGTTCTTTCTCTGCTCACTATTATCTCAGCAGACAATGAATACAGATCACTGAGAAGCAAAACTCAACTGAGTTACCTGCTAATGTCTGATTACCTGATCCGTTGGGAAAAGAGAGAATAGGGCCCCACCTCACTGTTCCTGAGTTCATTATCTCGAGTCACACCCACCCCCCAATCCTAACTGCAAATCCTTAATCCAGTCTGTGATGGATAGCCAGACAAGAATGGAGACAGAAAAGAGTCAGTGAAGGTCCCTTCCGATACACGTGGTCAGAAAGAAAATCCACAGTTAAATTTTGACCAAAATTCAGGTTACTTTCCCGCTAGTTCAGCCTCGCACTTTCAGGAATGAACAATGGGAGGTTAAAGCAGGATTCGAAGTGATTTAAACCTGATCCCCGCTCCAGAAACCATTACAGAGCCGAGCAGGTGCCTCCATTCACACCTTCCACCTCTCCAGTTACACGGCAAAGGGCTTCTAGCTCCCAGACATGGCCCCAGACAGTGTTCACAGAGAGCCCACAGTCAGCGGCTCTGGGCGAGCCCAGGGGGTTACACAGTGCGGTGGTTATGGCTCGGGTGAGGCCAAAAGGTACACAACAACATCAAAGAAGTCGGTCTCATGTAGAAACGAGGAAACACCCAGTTAAACACAGGTAACAGTTCAAGGCAGTAATGTCGAAGAGGTGAGGAGCTGGCCTAATCTAAGGTTCCCGAGGACAGCGGGTATTGGGGCAGGGGCCAGAAGTCACACCCATCTGGGCAACACCACCCCAGTTTTAGGAGCCAGCAAGCTCCGTCCCCATCAAGCCCATCATTACATTTCACAATGGCTCAATGGTAGCCAAACACTAGAAAGAACCCAAAGGCTCATCAAGGGAGAGATGGATAAACAAGATGTGGCCTAGACAGACCACAGAGCTTTATTCAGCCACAAAAAGGCATGTAACACTGACATAAAACTACACGGATAAACTTCGAAGGCAGTATGCTCAGTGAAAGCAAGCAGTCCCGATGACTGCCTATGGAATTGCCACACTTATACGAACATTAGAACAGAAAAAGAAAGCAGATTAGTGGTTGCCAAGGGCTGGGGGGGGCAGTGGGGGAGGAGGAATGGTGACGAAAACACCCTACACTTAATGCTGATGGTCGCCCAACTCTGGAGGGATGAATTTTATGATATGGGATTTATAGCTCAATAAAGCTGTTATTTTAAAAACCAGCTTGATGGGAGTCTTTCTAAATACATGTACTAATCCTCATCTTCCTATACAGGCAGAGTTGATCCACCTTAACCTTTATTAATAATTCAAGGTCAGGGCACCTTGGTTAAGCATCTGCCTTCGGCTCAGGTCATGATCTCGAAGTCCCAGGATCGAGCCCTGCATAGGGTTCCCTGCTTGTCGGAAAGCCTGTTTCTCCCTCTCTCACTCCTCCTGTTTGTGTTCCCTCTCTGGCTGTATTTCTGTCAAATAAATAAATAAAATCTTTAAAAAAAAAAAATTCAAGGTCATTGCTTCAATGATCAATCAATGGGCACCATGTGCTAAAATAAAAAGAATATGCATGCTCTCCCCAAAGGGCATCTCAGTATCCCTGTGTGATGCCCCTTTTTGGTTTCTGTTCCTGCTCTTGGTGCTCACCATCAGGCTGTCAGCCAACACCTGAGCGCTGTCAGGATGCCACGTCCCCCTGCACCTTGGCTGTGAGAGAGCAGGCTGGTTCTTGTGTCAATGCTCGGAGCGGACTGTTTCAATCAGGCACCTGGGTGAGACCCCCTCTGCTGAGACTGAGCAGGAAAAGGTGCCAAGAAGATCCCCTTGTTACCTTCATTCTCCTTTTGAAAGGGTGATTGATAGGGCGCCTGGGTGGCTCAGTAGGTTAAGTGTGTCTGCCTTTGGCTCAGGTCATATTCCCAGGGTCCTGGAATCAGGCCCCACACTGGGCTCCCTGCTCAGTGGGAGTCTGCTTTTCCCTCACCCACGGCCCTCCCTGCCCTCCACTGCCGCTCACTCTTCTCTCTCACTCCCTCAAATAAATAAATAAAATCTTTTAAAAAGGGGGGGCGGCAACTGACATGATGAATTTAATTTTTCTCTGGAAATAAGGTTTGTGTGAGAAAAGTAGGCACATTTGAATCTTTTTAAATCCTGCTGCCACTTAATAAAAATTTTTCATTGGTCATCTACTATGTACCCAGCATTATTCAGGGGGGATGAGGCCAAAGAGCAGTAGGTGTTATGGAGTAAGACAAGGTGGGGGAGGAAAAGGAAGAAGGTTGGGGGAGGGGCACTGCAGTTTGAAAGAGGTGGTCAAGGAACTGAGGGGGCAACTATTAAACCAAGCCACACAGTTAGGGCACAAACAATGTTCTCAGTAAAGGGAATGCAGAACACAGGCCCTGAGACAACAAAGTACCAAGCAGGTTTGGAAACGAGGGGTATGGATGGAACAAAGTATGTGAGGGAGGCCACATTATTACCTGAACATCGCTTCACTACCAGAACATCACAACCTGGAACCTGTCATTCAGCCCTATTGGGTGTGCTTAGCTGGACAGACAGCAGAATGTGACTTGAGGTGCGAGTACCAGGTGTGGCTCACGGAGGGTATGTGACTAAAACCCACTTTCCAGAGACAACATCAAGGACACTTTTCAAACAGGCCTTAAAGAATAGCACTGTCCATCTCATTGGGCGGTCCAGGAGAAGATGCAGGAGCAGGGAAGACCAAGAAACTAGTCTCCACAAGGACTCAAGCAGTAACAAAGAATGTTTTAGAGCCAGAAGTAGGGTGGAGGGAGCTGGGGGAGGTTCTTCTAATAGGATAGAAACAGCAGTTACTGAGTACCAGAGACTCGACGTGTGTCATTGCCATGCTTTATAATAATCTGACAAAGGGGATGTGCAATCCCCTTCCTACAGATGACAAGATGGAGACTTGGAAATGGCTTGGTTAAAGCTGAAAAGCCAGCAGACAGGAGAGCTCCACCATGGCCCAGGTCAGTCCCACTTCACAGGTCTTTCAATCAGTCCTGTCACAGGGACCAGCTGTTCATCAACAAGTTTTGAATTACAAGACTGGCTGTTTCCTAGGGACCATTTGGAGAGGCCTGGCACTCCCAACATTCACCCACAACAGAAGCTCTGAAGGTTCCTAACAGGGGCAGAACTTCACATGAGTCCACTGTGGGCCCAATGCGTCGAGAGCACACACCCCAAGGTTTCCAAACCTCGTTGTTGTCAGAATCACCCTAGGAAGCCTTAGAGATCCCCAGTCCTGTCCTATCTGGATCAGAATATCCAAGGGTAAAATCTAGGAATCTGCATTTTAAAACAGAATCCCCCCCACCCACCTGTGCCACATGATTCTAACACAATCCCTCCCCAAAAAGTATGAAAAACCACTGCCTTGCTATTTGAGGGGGGGGGGTGCAGATAAAAAATTCCAAGGAGTGCATTTTCCTAAGATGTTCCTAGACAGGAAAATCCAAGGGAATTCTGTCCACAGATTGCCTGCCCATCCCCCTGCTGGGGCTCCAGTGTGGGTGACTACAGGGGAGATAAGAAAGTCCTTTCATACCTACTACTGTTCCGCCTTCCTGCACAGGTGGGAAAAACTAATGTTCCAAACTCCACTCTGGATGGGTTTCCTGGGCCCTGTTCAGTGTCAAGATTTATAGGATAGGGGCGCCTGGGTGGCTCAGTTGGTTAAGAGACTGCCTTCGGATCAGGTCATGATCCCAGAGACCCAGGATCGAGCCCCACATCGGGCTCCCTGCTCGGCGGGAAGCCTGCTTCTCCCTCTCTCACTCCCCCTGCTTGTGTTCCCTCTCTCGCTGTGTTTCTCTCTGTCAAATAAATAGAATCTTAAAAAAAAAAAAAAAGATTTATAGGATAGAGAAGGTGTTTGATTTAGCAGAGAGAGTAAGAATCAGAGAGAACTCTCGCCCTTTACAATCAAGGAGGTCTTTGAATAGCAGCAGGAAGAAAGTGGCAAAACCGACCAAGAAGGAGCTACAGAATATAACTGGAAATTCTGTCTTGTATTATGGCAGCAGCGAGTGCCCCATGATATGGTACTCTTCTACATCATGAGCAGGGTCATTTGCCCCATGATGTGGTACTCTATATCATGAGCTGGGTCATTTTTATTTATATTTTCTACACTGGTCAATTGTCTTTTGATGAAAATATAGGACATGTTGCCTCTAGCCCAAACTCACTTAATCCTATAGGCAGAGACTGCTCACTAAGTTGAAAACGCCAGGCTTGATACTTCTGAAAATGAGGCCTACCTAGGAAACACATGCTCTCCACCCCAACACTATGGCACAGGAGAGAGGAGAGCCAGCTCTCGTCTCCACACTGCAGGGAAGGTGGTCCGGAGCCTCTCCCCTTCCCAGGCTGACGGAGACCTCCCAGAATACCAGCCAACAGTTGGCCCCTGGGATCTCATCTTCCTCCCTCCGAGATACCTGCCTCTCAAATTGACCTTGCCATGCTCCAGGGTCAAGTGTGCAGAAAGGTTTTCAGCTACCTCAACTCTTTTTTTTTTTTTTTAAGATTTTATTTATTTATTTGTCAGAGAGAAAGAGAGCTTAGAGAGGGTACACAAGGAAGGGGGAGCGGCAGACAGAGGGAGAAGCAGGCTCCCAGCTGAGCAAGGAGCCTAATGCTGGGGACAGGGCTCGATCTCAGGACCCTGGGATCATGACCTCAGCCAAAGGCAGATGCTTAACCGACTGGGCCACCCAGGCGCCCGACCTCAACTTTTAATTACTTACAAGAAAATATTGTTCTTTTTTCTCCATTCTGATCTTTCACTATTATCTCAAAGTGAATTTAACTATCAGGCTCAAGTAGAACTAAGCTATTCCTTAAAATATCCAGATTGCCAGCCCCTTGAGTTCCAGACTAACGACTACTAATTAGGGAGCCCATGGTTACAGACCCTGGTCTGCTATGGAAGAGCCAGCAGAATAAGGATCCAGCCGGCAGTCATGTGGCATGTGATGATGGGTGCCCAGGGCAGGCAAGAACTATTGTGTGGGGTCCTGTCCTCCCTCTAGTCAGAGAGAGAGCCTCAGCACACAGACAGCCGGACACACAGGCTTTGTCATGTTCGCGCCATCACGTAGACGAAAACACAGAAATCAGGAGGGGATACAGCGACGGAACCGACAAGCCGAGTGTCACAGCGACATAACAAACAAACCAGTGTGAGGTGCATAGGAGGAAATGCGTTGGCAGACTCTTCTGGAGTTCTGGTCATAAGGCCAATGTTGTTAGAAAAGGGACCAGGTGGGGCGCCTGGGTGGCTCGGTTGGTTAAGCGACTGCCTTCCGCTCAGGTCATGATCCCGGAGACCCAGGATCGAGTCCCACATCGGGCTCCCTGCTAGGCAGGAAGCCCGCTTCTCCCTCTCTCATTCCCCCTGCTTGTTCCCTCTCTGGCTGTGTTTCTCTCTGTCAAATAAATAAAATCTTTAAAAAAAAGAAAAGAAAAGAAAAGGGACCAGGTATTGTGGGACAGCATCTGGAAGGGAAGCAGAAGCTTAAAAAGTGTAGGGGAACCCGGTTGGGTTCCGGACAGGTCAGAAGTGAGGCTGATCCAGCTGGCTGACGGCAGGTGTGGGAGACCTGGAGAATCAGGCGGGGAAGTTCAGACTCCCCGTGTGAAGGCGCCTTCCCAGAAATGAAGTCACAGAGTGACAGTGTCTTTGGAAGATGGAAATGATAACGAATGGGCAGGGTAAGGTGAGTGAAGGAAAGGGGAGGCGGGATGTTATCTCAAGTCGTTTTCTGTCCCGGGATGGTGGCAACCTCGGCCTCCTGCCATACGTTTAGTTTCAAGAAGCATATTACAGGGGTGCCAGGTGGCCCAGTCGGTTAAGCATCTGACTCTTGGTTTCAGCCCAGGTAGTGATCTCAGGGTCATGGGATCAAGCCCCAGGTGGGGCTCCACACTCAGTGCAGAGTCTGCTAGAGACTCCCACACCCTCTTCCCCTCCTGCTCATGTGTACGTGTGTGCACTCTCTCTTCCTAAAATAAACAAATACACTTTTTTTAAGGTATATTTACAAATGGGTTTGAGGCCCTCCTCAGACAACCTGCCGGGGCCAGGGTTGTGGCTCCTAAGGCTTGTCAACACCCAGTCAGTGTACCATGCTCACACTTGGCAGCACTGAGGCCCCCCAATTCCCTAGCACTGGCCCCACAACCATTTAGGTCCACGAGCCCCTGCAGGGACTAGGGTGGGTCTCCGTAACCAAACCACCCTCCCCCGCGACCCTCTGGATCTCAGCCTAGCATCCCCATGCTTGTTTACGGGGCTGGTCATGTACCAGGTACTAGTTCTCACTATTCCGCAGCCTCACGTTGCTGGCATCAGCCGAGAGAAAAGGGGGAGAGGGTGTGACTGCAGGTATGGAGCAGAGTGTTATGTCTGACTACAGAGGTAAAGCACTTAGCTGAAAATCTTAACCAAAGAAAACAGGGGAAAACCTACCAAAAGAACAACAACAACAACAAAAATACATGTGCAGTAACATCCCCAAATGGCTAAACCATAAACCCAGACACAGTAAGTACTGTTCCCCAATGTGGTTAGACAATGCAGCCTTCCAATTAATCTGACGTCCTGGCAAACAGAGAAGTGCCAAAGGCACAATCAACACATGACTTTGGGAGAAAGTTACCATACCTGAGCTTGGAGGGCCCTGGAATTTCTATCAGGTATCTTCCCTTCTGCCACAGTGATCAGTCCTCATGACAGCAGAAGCAGTGGAGCAACTACGATTCCTATCTTGCATCTGGAAGCTTGCCCAGCAGGGCAGTCCACTCAGGGACACAGGGAAGAACCAGCAGGGCTGCCGGTTACCTCCATGCCCACCAGAATATGACCTTTTCTTACATCCCCCACCATGTCTGCAGACCTGGCCAGGGTGTCTCCTTACTCCCTAACTGTCCTCTCACCTTCTGTGAGGCTCTGGATCCCCAAGAGTTGGAAGCTGTCCTTCTTCCCTGACTTTGTCTTGCTTTAACCCACTCTCCAGTTCAGAGAAACACCCTCATCCCAAACCGGGCCCAGAATACCATGCCTACAGATCACGAGCACCACCACTCCCCAAGACTCCTGCTGTGTGGGGTCCAGGTATAGATCGGACCTTGGAGATGGCAGAATAACCTGACATGGGGTCCAAATGCTACACAGGCCAGAGATGCATCAAATCACTACCTCCAGCCTCGAGGTGGGTGGGCCGTGTTTTTATTAACAAAACTGGCAATAACTCACTATATTGTGTGGGGTTTTGTGATGTGATTGTGGTGGTGGTTACACAAACCCACACATGGGATAAAACAGCACAGAACCATACAAACACACATGTAAGTGAAGGCGTGAGAAAAATGGTGAGAACTGATTACAGCCTGTAAACCAGTTAGCAGGAACAGTAACATACCATTGATGACCTGTTTTGATCTTGAGCTTGAGCTATAGGCGATGTCTCCCCTGGGGGAAACTTGGGGGGAGAGATCCCACGACTCTTATGTACTATTTTTACAACTACCTGTGATTCTAATTATTTCAAAAGGAAAGTAAAAAACAACCCCCCCAAAAAAAAACCATAAACCTAATCATCTATAATCAAATCATTTTCACACCCACCAAGACCTGGGAGCTGACACCCTCAACATTTTCCCGAGCCATCTGGATCTGGTTCTGTGAGCCCAGCTTTCACAGCCAACACAGGCAGCTCTGGCACTGGTGTGAGGCTTGCACAGTTCCAGAGTGACCAAGAAGAGCACATCCCAGTGCAATGGGCTCTGCAAGGAGTAGGTGGTTATTCTGCCAAAAGTTCCTCTCAGCCCCAAGAGACTGACTGGCAGAGACAGAGAAGCTTTCCCAAGTAGGACCCAACAGCACTGGAGGGCATAGTTAAAACCGGACTTGTTCTAAAATGTTTCCCTAATGCTGTCGTCTCTGAAAAGAAGACAAATCCAAGTCCACGACACGCACGGGCATACACATACACACACACACACACACACACACACACACACAAACACACACAGACACAAACACACACGGCTTGCCCCAAGAAGCCAAAAATAAAGGATACGAATATCAACTAAATCAGGGATTGCTAAGACTGCAATCTAGAGTTACCTCCACTGATAGGATTTACCCACCCCCTGGGGACAGGACTGGGGGTGGGGGGTGTGGGGGGTGTATTACAAACACCAACCAAGGCTTCTTAACCTCTTTAATGCCACAGGCACACACACCACCGTACCCCTGCCCCCTTGGCAGCCCAGGAAGCCCACAAACCTTTCCCAGAATGGCATTAAATGCACAAATTAAATACACAGCATCCCAAAGGAAGCCAAGTACAGTAAATCGCAGTTATCAAAATATTTTAAAATTTTTGCTATGGTAGTATTTAATTACCTTAAGTGAGACCTAGCCATGAGTCTCAAAACCATCTTAATTCTGAAGCAGTGATGAGGCTAACGATACTTGGAAACATCAACAATGACTCTCACAGATTGGGGGGTAAATCTCTGTAGGTCCTCCTGGTGCTAGTCACAGGTGCTGCTAATGTCACTATGGTTTTTTGTCTCCATTCATAATGGAAGGAAACAAAACTTCAGTTGGTGAGAATAAAGTGTGATTCTTCTCCACCCAAGGGTTTGGAGCCTCCCTGAACTCTGTCCCAGGTAGACTCGTGCGGAGTACGACCTCTAGAGTAAGCGGCTGATGTCTATCTCATGGGAATAAAACACCGCTTCCTCTTCACACCGTTGTCGCTACTCCCGAACCTGGTTACCAGTGATCACGTCCACACCTTCCACAGAACCACCATCGCCCCACACGGGCCCTCTCCTCCAGAGTCTAATGCATCCAAACTGCAGGGGAACATGGCCTTTCTCTGGGGCAGAGGAGGCCCACCCCTCACAGCTCACCTCCGTCAGGTCCTCAGCCGCTCCTGCCGCTGGGAGGAAACTAGAGGAATTCAACCCATCTCTGGGGGAGCCTGAACATAAACCATCATCCTCCAAGAGTACCCAGAACGGAGAACAGACATCAGTCTGTCAGCAACTTAGGGCTGATTGCTGATAATCAACCCGCCCCGGGCTCTGCGCTCTGCGTTCTGAGCAATGTGGCGGTGGAAAGAAAAATACATGGCTCTGCCAGTTCAAAGCTGTTGTTAAAGGAGAAGGCTGGGATGATAACAGTCAAGGCTGAATTGTATAGGTGTCCACAACAATATGCTGGAGCCCTCACTCCCTGTCCCCACCACTGGTACCTCAAGAATGTAACCCTATGGGTCTTCACTAAGAGAATCAAATTCAAATGAAGTCAGTAGGGTGGGCCCCAATCCAAGAGGACTTATAAATAGGTCCTTTTAAAAGGGAAAAAATCTGGACAGACACACAGAGGGAAGACGGCCATCTGAGAGCCAAGGAGAGAGGCGGGTGACGAGCCTCCCCTTGCAGCCCTCAGAGGGAACCGACCCTGCCCACACCCTGATTTCAGACTCCAAGGCTCCAGAACTGGGAGAGAGGATGTTTCTGTTGGTTCAGCCACCCAGTGTATGGCATTCTGTCACAGCAGCCCTCACAAATTAATACAATATATGAATATATGGCCCAGGAAAAGGAGATCTTAATTCAGCACCCATCAAACCACGTCTCCTTCTGGTGCCACTCACTGGTTTAAAATTAGATTCTGGGGGCGTCTGGGTGGCTCAGTTGGTTAGGCGACTGCCTTCGGCTCAGGTTATGATCCGGGAGATCCAGGATCGAGCCCCATATCGGGCTCCCTGCTCGATGGGAAGCCTGCTTCTCCCTCTCTCACTCTTCCGGCTTGTGTTCCCTCTCTCGCTGTGTTTCTCTCAGTCAAATAAACAAATAAAATTTTTAAAAATAAATAAATAAATAAAATAAAATTAGATTCTGTTCAGAGTCTGCTTCTGGTCCCTGGGCAGGAGGGATGATCCAAGGCCAGGGCTTTTGCAGGGTAAGACTGGAGGATGGAAGGGGCTTAGAGAACCCAGAAGTGCACTGTTGGTGACTCTCCCACCAGCCCTGGACTTACTGGGGGGCCATCTCCTCAGCAGGCAGGGATCTCTGTAAGCCTTTCATTCAAATATTCTGTGAGGAGTTTTCGCCTAGGGCAGTGGTTTACAAACTTGGCTGCATATTAGAAGCCCCTGGGGAGCTTTAAGAAAATTCCACACAAGCTTGAGCCCCACCCCAGACCAACTGAATCTAAATCTCAGGGGGTGGGGGCTGGGCATGAACATTTTTTAAAAGCTCCCCAGATGATTCTAATGTGCAGCCAGGGTTGAGAGCCACTGGACCCTGTGACCTTTGAGGGCCTTTCCTTCTCAGAATTCGGCAAGAGTGCATTTTGTGTTTATCTTAGTGGTTCTCAGGAGCGTGCTGGGGCTGGCCTTGGGTCTGGTTTCCTACAGGTCCAGTCTGTGGCAGCCTTTATTGGGTATGAGGGGAGGAGGAATTCTGATAAACGGGGGGGGGAATGGTGGCAGAGAGGGAACGGAGTTAAAAATACCTTTTATTGGGGCGCCTGGGTGGCTCAGTTGGTTAAGCGACTGCTTTCGGCTCAGGTCATGATCCTGGAGACCAGGGATCAAGCCCCACATTGGGCTTCCCGCTCGGAGGGAGGCCTGCTTCTCCCTCTCTCAGTCCCTCTGCTTGTGTTCCCTCTCTAGCTGTGTTTCTCTCTGTCAAATACATAAAATCTTTAAAAAAAAAAAATGCCTTTTATTAAAACATCAACTTAATAAGATTTGGTTAGGAAGTTCCTCCGTGCCAGGAACTCAAAAAACGATCCAGAAACAAGCTGACAACTATTCAAGTCGAGGGGTTCCACAAGTGAGGGACATGCAGGGGCTGCGGAGCAAGCCACCCCCACGGCAATAGAAAGTGCCCCCAGAGATCATCTTAAAGAAGAAACCAGAACGTCTTCTGTGAGAACAAAGGAACAGAGGACACCTTTATCCATGGGCTGAAATGATTTTGTTTAGCTAGAAAGAGAGGAGACGATACCTCAGCAGAGACCAAGGACACATGGCAAGCACTGGTTTGAGCATCTGGTATGGGGGTGGCCCGGCTGAGGTGAGGCGATACCGGACTTTCCTCTAACCTCCCTCACCTTCCGGCTGGGGCCGGGTTCCATCTGCTTCCACAGAGCAGCCTGCAGACGCCACCACTGCCCAAGGCAGTAGTGTCTCAACCCAACTATGCACCAACGTTTAAAGCAAAGCTTTTAATAAATGCCAGGATCCCATGACCTAGAGATTCTGGGCACAGGGGTCAGGCATTTCAAAAAAAGGGAGGGGGGGAGCCTCCAGGGAATTCTGATGGGCCAGTAATTCTCAACCTTTTGGGGGTACCTCACATCTGTGATCTCCAAACTTCTGTTTCTGAGGGCAGTCTGCCAGGACTATGGGCCACCACTGGCTTGCCTTGTGGAGCCTGCCTCATGAGACCCTCGGCCTCTGGCTCCCACCGGGGACTGCTCACTGGACTCCCAACCCAAGCTCAGCCCGATAACCAGGAGCTTGAGTTCCTATAAGGATGCCAGGCCCAGCTCCCTTCCAGCTCTGGCTCCTATGCTCTGGCCAGGGTCTGGACACCAACCTGGTTAAAGAGCCACCAACCCTCAGCCCACAGTGTGGGCTACTGTTCTCACCCTTGCACACGGACACAATACGCACAAGAGCGCAAACAGGGACTTCCTGTTATGGCCCACGTGCTTCACGTGTTAACCCGGCTCCCAGACTGAAGATCACCACCACAGATGGCCATCCTCTGCACAGAGAAGTCAATCCCTTCCTCTGATGGGAACCATCTGCTGCCAAGGGGTGGGAAAGGTGAGCCCTGGGGGCCCAAGGGATGGCCTGGAGCGCAGGGGACCCACCACCCTACCCCCACTCAGGGGCACCTCCCCTTGCTAACTGCTCAGCTTCTTTCCCCTACCAGCAGACCCACACCTGTGCCCCTCCCACAAGGACCAATCACTAGATTCTGGCACCAAAAGCCAAACACCCAAATCCCATTCTACAGGCTTTATGTATGCTAAAAAATACCAAATTCATTCAAGCCTCCCAACTAGCTAAGAATCTGAAAACTTAGCAGAATGTTGGGCACCTACAATGTATCCTGGACACTCTGAAGTCAACGCTCGATTTAACGGGAAAAATCTCTCCTGGGGTGAAGCTGTTACAGTGCTGGGGGGGGGGGGCAGGCGGGGCGGGCAGGCTGTGGAAGCAGATTTTTTCTGAGCAAAGTGGATGGTAAAGCCTCTGCCAGAAAGACACAGGCAGAGTCCCCAAAGCAAGCCCAGCACGAGCACTCATGTCTGGGCAGTGATGGAGCCCATGTCTGGTCCTCAACCTTCCACACCAGCAAGGCCAGACAGACCTTGACCACCACTCCTGTCCTACACCAATTCAATAGCAATGAGCTGCGGGTTCTCGATGATGTTTGCAAATGATCCTCAGAAACAAAATGAAACCTCTTAACTCTTTTTTTTTTTTTTTTAAGATTTTATTTATTTGACAAAGAGAAACACAGCCAGAGAGGGAACACAAGAAGGGGGAGTGAGAGAGGGAGAAGCAGGCTTCCCGCCGAGCAGGGAGCCTGATATGGGACTCAATCCCAGGTCTCCGGGATCATGGCCTGAGCTGAAGGCAGTCGCCCAACCAACTGAGCCACTCAGGCGCCCCGCCTCTTAACTTTCTTAAGATGTACCAAGACTCCAAAAATAAAAGACAGGCTCAATTCCTGCGCATTTTTTCAAACTCCTTTCTTCCTTGGGCAGTCTCTAGCCTAGGGTTATTGCTGACAGCATTCCCTTACACTTAGACTTCATCTGGGTCTTCTTATCATACACAGGATTGAAGGAGTGTTTTCACTGAAAGCCAGAAAACAGGGATGAACAAATAAAAAATGTCATGCGGTAGAGACAGCTGAGGCAGGTGAGGAGGAAGGCGCGGTTAACGCCAGCTTGTCCCCACCAAAGGAGAAGAAGAAGGAGCATGGTAGGTGGCAGAACTCAGTGCAGTCAGGATAACTGGCAAAGAAAGGTGGAAGGCTTTCTAGAGTGTGGACTGGATTTTCATGTTTTTCCTCTTACACCAGTAGGGACCAGTGAAATTCCTGGTAAGGTGCCCATAACATGGCCAACAAATCTTTGAGAAGAGTGTTAGAGACAGAGCAGTGGTTGCCAGGGCCAAACGGATGAGCAGTTGGGGCGCCAGGCTGGCTCAGTCGGTTAAGCATCTGACTCTTGATCTTGGCTCTGGTCATGATCTCAGGGTCAGAGATGGAGCAAGCCAGGCTCTGCCCACACTCAGTAAGGAGTATGCTTGGGATTCTCTCTTCCTCTCTCTCTGACCCTCCCTATGCTCACACATCCCGTGTGTGCACTCTGTCTCTCCCTCTCAGACAAATAAATAAAATCTTTAAACAAAATTCATAAAACTATATACCAGAGAGTCAATCTTCCTGTATATTAAATTTTTTCATTTGAAAAGAAAACAAAACATAATCTATAGGCAGAGGTAGGAAAGAGTTGGCGGAAGATAGGACACGCAGCTGGCGCCCTTCCTCCCTCATGACAGTGTCCCCCGCTGCGCACATGTGCATGTTCAGGAAAACCCTCTTTAGGTGGTGGGCTCTGAAACTCAGAGAACCAAGTGACCGTCAGTCCAAGCGCATGGGAAGAGGAGCGAGCTGAGCCGACCAGGGAGCAGGAGAGACACTTTGAGAGGAAACTGGGCCTCTAAGCAGCAGATGGAGAAACTGAACCAAGAACGACCTTGTGAGGGGCAGAAGGAAACTGGGAAGGGCATGGCAGGAGGAAGCTGTTGGGACGGCATGGCCAGCTGGATGCTTGGTCTAGGACCAGACCTGCTGCGACAGGAGACACCAGATGTCGCACTTCTTAAGCATCCCCTTCATCAAGGCCTTGGGCCAAGAAGGCCTAAATATGAGCTTTAATTTCTTCCAGGCTTCTCCCTTCTCTGATGCCAAAAGGACTACACTCAAACCAGCCAGATGGGGGTTCCTGGCTGGGTCGGTCAGAAGAGTATGCAACTCTTAATCTTGGGGTTATGGGTTCAAGCCCCACACTGGATGTAGCAACTACTGAAAAAAAAAATCTTTTTCATTAAAAGAAAAAAAGAAACCAGCCAGAGTTCAGGTAGTGCTATGAAAACAGACAGAATGCCCAAGCCTCCCTTCATATGGTTCCAGCTCTTTCAGGGTGCGAGCAGCCAGGTATGCCCTTCTTGTCTCGGGGATTCCTTCTGGAGAAGGCATCACTGACCAAAATGCAGGGAGTGAAGAAAAGCCCAGCGGGGCAGGTGTCTGCCCAGCGGCTGGTTCCCGGGAACCCCGGAGCAGCTGACAGCTGACCTGACACCAAGCACACAGCTGAGCCTCACAAAGGGCCACGTAGATCTCTCTGGACCATGAAAGGGGCACAAGCCAGGTTCCTGGAGGTCGGTGGATGGCCCAGGGCACTCAGGGCATCTGGGCGGCCCCAGGAGGAGGACACCAGGCTCCAGGGCCGCCCAGACACCTCAGGCACAACAACAAGCCACAGAGAAGCTGCAGAGGCTGCAGAACCGACAGGAAGAGTTTCCTGTCTCTCTCATCCCAGGAATCCCCTCTTCCTGAAGCTCACTTGCTGTTATTTATTTATACAAGGCTGAACCCCACCTTCCCGAGCTCTGCAAAGCGCTTCTTGCCACAAAGCCTGATTGTGCTCCCACATCCTCACAGCCAAGGCCGAGACAGAAACTGGCCTGAGGGAGGACAGTCTGTACCAGAGATGGAAATGCAGTCAGATTTAAAGGCGCGGTTCTCCAATAACAGAGGGCTTTGTTGGGACAGAGAACACCCTTCTAACAGACAGCATGGCAAGCCGGGCGTTCGGGCCTATGTTAGTGCTAGGGGCCCCCCTTCAGCAGGTGAGCTGCGGCTGTTTGGTTTTGGACCACCTCCAAAGAACCAGGCCTCGTTGCAGGGCTGGCTGAGAGATAAATTAGCACGCTATTCTGCTCAATTATCCACTTATAGAGAGAGGCATGGCATCATTTTATTAAAGCACCACACAGAGATAAAAATATACATCTATTAAGAGAAAACCCTGGAATTTTTTTTTCCAAAAGGAGAGAGGAAAACTATGGTTCCCCCAGAACTATTCTGGCTGAAACAATAATATTTTTGGCACCTTAAAACACAATGACTTTTCTTAGGGCGTTCAAGGTGGGTCTTCTTGTCTGTCCCCAAACATCTCTCTGTAAAAGGTTTGGTCAGAATTTATTTTTGTTTTTTTTTTGTTTTTTTTTGTTTTTTTTTTTTTTTTAAAGATTTTATTTATTTGACAGAGAGAAACACAGCCAGAGGGGGAACACAAGCAGGGGGAGTGAGAGAGGGAGAAGCAGGCCTCCCGCCGAGCAGGGAGCCCGATGCGGGGCTCGATCCCGGGTCTCCGGGACCTGAGCCGAAGGCAGTGGCTTAACCAACTGAGCCACCCAGGCGCCCCAGAATTTATTTTTAAACAGGCTCATACCTCCTCACAACAAAATACATCTATAAAGTGCTAAAAACAATCTGTGGGCAACTTTGGATCTTGATGCTCTGGACAGCTTCCGGCTTGGACGGTCTTCCGGACAGCAAAGCCAGAGCATAGAAGGGTCCCAGAGGAGAGCGGCTGGCCTAGGTCTAAAGCACCATGGCAGAGGGGACAAAGGAGGAAAAGGAAGTCTGTCCACTGGCCAGTTCCTCAGTGTGACTGCTCCCAGCCACTGCCCCAGTGCCACTGCGGCTGTGCGGCCGGCGCCTCACTGATACAGGGGAGTAGCTAACGCTGACCTCCCCAGGAGGTGGGCTCCCTACCATCCTTCCTCCCCACAGAATGTCTGCTTTCTTCTTGCTCCTCCATGAAACATTCTGACAAGAGTTCTCCACCCTCTCTCGTCCCAAAAGATAACTCTAAAGCCATGCTCCTTGTCCACACAAATGATGAGGAATTACCACGAACTGCCCCTCATGGCCTACTAACCCCATGACCTCCCCTGAGCAGGGAAGAGGGAGAAAAAAGGGGAAAGGGGGAAAGCCGGTCAGGGTCTCTCCCATCCGGTCCCCCCAAGCTCCCCCGGGGCTGGTGCAGGCAGCCTTGCTCTCTAGCCAGAGTTTGCCTCCTCAGTCTGCGGCTTCTACAGCTCAGGGCTTCTGAGAAACAAAGCTCTGGCCCCACTGACCCTTCCCAAACCACAGCCTTAGAATGTAACTCCTGGAAGGAACTGCCAGGGTCACACAGTCTTCATGGTTCAGGCCACACCCCTCAAAGCTCCTGTGAGCCCTCCTTGTGGCGCAGTGGGAGGTGGTGCTACTTAATAGGAGTGGGACAAATCTGGCTTCTCTGCCCGTCTCCGCCCCTGGAACGCTAGATGGCCTCAGACAAGTCTGGTTTCCTCTAGAATGAAGCAGGAAAAACCACAGTAGCCACAGAGTCATTCTGAGGAGTAAATGAGTGAATGTATTCAATACTTCTCTGGGATGCAAGAACACACAAGGAACACAATCATCGTCACTGCACAAAGCACTATTCCGACAGAAGAGAGACTGCAGGACCAGTCCTGCTATGATTCTCGCTAGCCCCATGAAATGAGCAACTCTCTCCACCCCTCTGGGCTCCGTGTCTTTCGACCATAACTAAAATCCAACTTGCCTCTCCACGGTCCCTTCTTAAAACACACACATGGACACATTCGCACAGTTTATTTCACGGGTGTACAAAACACATGCCTATGCGTCCATGTTTCTCAACTGTAGCACAACACACACTGGAGCGACCTCATCTTTTGTTGTGAGGAATCAACCACCCTCTACGTTTTGAGATGTTTAGCAGCATCACCGGCCTGCCTACCCACTGGATGGTAATAGTTCTCTGCCTAGTCGTAACAACGAAGAATGTCTCCAGACTTGCCAAACGTCCTCTGGGGGGCACAATGGCCCCAGCTGAGAACTAGTCACATACACACAAACACACGCACGCACACATGCACGCACGTGGACTAACAGGACGCCCACTTGCAGAGTGAAGAGCTAAGCAGGGTGAGAACAGAGGAAAACCACCACTCGGGGTAGAGTCCTTGCAATGTGCTTGAGGCAACTTTGCGGGGACTGAGACCACAAATGTACGCCAGACTCTGGAGCCACTTTCATCTGTGAAACAGTTACTGTGCTCATCAAGGCTGCCTACAGACTTCATTTGGCTTGCACATACAGAGTCCTATTTAGTGCGTAAACTTGCCAGGCCGAGCTCCCCAGGCCTAATCAAAAGTGTGCTCAGGAACTCGGCCTGGGGGAGAAGAACACAGGGGGTTCTGTGTGCTGCCTCCTTGCACACTCACCTTGAGATACTTGAGGAAAAGGAGGCCACCTTGGGGCAGCGAGCGGCTGAGTATTCTTAAGGAGGAGGGCAGCTTGTCTTGGGCCTGACGTGTTAGTGGATTTGACAAAACGTCTATTTTCCCAGTTGGGAAGAGCTAGGTAGGGGCTTGGTAGACAAGGCGTGTGTGTCCATGGACACAAGACCATGTGTACACACCTACCCACTTGTTAATCTAAGTAAAAATGAACATTAGTCATAAAGACGAAAGACAGAGGTTAAGTGGAAGGGGGAGGTGACATGTGCCTTAAGGAGAGGTCTGTTTACCCCCGAGTGTTTAAAAACAAGAATCCTGAACTTCCTTTCTACCTTATTATGACTTATTTAACATTTGTTTTTAATATGCCCAAGATCATAATCTTCACCAAGGACCATGTATAAGCCAAACTTGAACTTGAAAACCAAGCTGGGCCTTTGTTCGGTTTCATGAATTAGTGTACAAAGGGGCGTCTGATTTCTCCCTCCCCTAAACAGTCTGGAACACCAGTCCCTATGTATGTCACTAACACTGGGAGAATGTGTCCTAAGGCAGGCCTCAGGAAACGAAGGCTCAAATCCTGGCCAATTCACTTGTGCGCCACGGATACAAGTTATGTCAAGTGCTAAGCCTCCTCTTCAAATACACGGACAGTTCCCTGCTCACTGGATGCATGGATTAAATTAAGGTGAACCAGGAAGAGCTATAGAATCCTAGTCACTGACACTAACAAGGAAGTGCCAAGAGTAGAATGGTAAGCCAGATCCATCCACTGTTCCCAAAGTGGGTTTTGGGGAACACCAGTCCCATGAGATGCTACTTGGAAAGAAAACATTCTGTGGTTCCTTCATTCATCCAACAAATTGAGGGCCTTCTAGATGCTCGGTACTATAAAGACAACAGAGAATAAAGAGTAAAAGAGACCCACTCCCTGACTTCTTCAGTAAGTTGAGGGTCCAGAGACAAGTATCTAGAGACTAGGCCACCTCTTTCCCGACAGTAAAGGGAGTTCACATACAGGGAACAAGGAACCACATCTGAGGCTGGGGGGCAGAGAGAGGAGGGAAGACACAAGCTGGCGGGGGAGGGGGTAGCAGGGGGGGTTCCGATTGGGGGGGTAGTATTCCAAACAGAGGGCTGGAGGAATCCTTCACAGTGCACTCCCCTGCAAGAGCTGCATGGTACACAGTGGCATGCTAGCCCCAGAAGCCCCGTGCTACAAACAATATCCCAAGATGTTACTCTGGGAAATGCTGAGAGAGGCGTTATTGTTCTTGTAGCCTACGAGAACTTTCCGTATGAAACAAAAGCTCTTGTTCGTCTAACTGGAAAACTATGCTTCTTCTCAGAACAGCCAAAATACCTTGGGGTTGCTAATGTAATCCTAAAGTATTTTCCTTGGCACAGACCTATAAAAACATATGGCTTCCACAACTGCTGACATACTCCCAGTATCACAGATGAAAGAAAACCCACAGCTACAAACTAGTGAGCCAGAATCAAAGGTCTACCCCCAGTGCAGCATCTGTTTTATTTTTGGAACAATGTATGCACAGCCTCGGGGTGCCCGGGTGGCTCAGTCGGTTAAGTGACTGACTCTTGATCTGGGCTCAGGTCATGATCTCAGAGTCCTGAGATAGGGTCCGCACTGGCCCCAGAGCTAGTCATGGAACCTGCTCAAGATTTTCTCTCTTCTAGGGCACCTGGGTGGCTCAGTTGGTTAAGCGACTGCCTTCAGCTCAGGTCATGATCCTGGAGACCAGGGATTGAGCCCCACATCCGGCTCCCTGCTCAGTGGGAAGCCTGCTTCTCCCTCTCTCACTCCCCCTGCTTGTGTTCCCTCTCTGGCTGTGTTTCTCTCTGTCAAATAAATAATATCTTAAAAAAAAAAAAAAAAAAGATTTTCTCTCTTCCTTCTGCCTTTGTGCTGCCCCCCCCACCCCCGCCAAAGATGTATGCACAGCCTCAATACTGGAATGAACTGCTGAGAAAACCGTCAAAAGGGATTCCTGGGTGGCTCAGTTGGTTAAGCATCTGCCTTTGGCTCAGTGCTCACTCTCTCTCGTGCACTCTCTCTCTCAGATGCGTTTTTTTTTTTTTTTAAGATTTTATTTTTAAAAAAAAAAAAAAAAAAAAAAAAAAAAAGATTTTATTTATTTGACAGAGACACAGCGAGAGAGAGAACACTCTCAGCAGGGGGAGTGAGAGAGGGAGAAGCAGGCTTCCTGCTGAGCAGGGAACCCGATGCGGGGCTTGAACCTGGGACCCTGGGATCATGACCTGAGCCAAAGGCAGACACTTAAGGACTGAGCCACCTAGTCATCCCAATAAATTCGTTTTTTTATTTACTTATTTGACAGAGAGAAACGCAGCTACAGAGGGAACACAAGCAGGGGGAGTGAGAGAGGGAAAAGCAGGCTCCCTGTAGGGCAGGGAGCCAGATGTGGGGCTCAATCCCGGGACTCCAAGATCATGACCTGAGCCGAAGGCAGACGCTTAACAATTGAGCCACCCAGGTGCACCCCTCAATAAATTCTTTTAAAAAAGAGAAAATCATCAAAAAAGTAAAATGAAAATGACCAACCACCAGTGATTAAGTTATCAAAGATTATACCCTGAAAGATGCCAGAAATGAACAACGACTGGCCTTGTTAGCCTACGTGGTCCAGAAGGAAGACAGATTTTGCTGTTTATTTTATTATATATGATGCATAAAGAAGAAAATGTAAATAAATAACAAATACACACGTGCAGATTCTGTGTAAAGTACTGTGCTAGGGGTGACAGCGATCACAAGGGAGAGATGACAGCCATGGTCCTTGAGAAGAACCTGGATTCTACGAAAGAAGCAGTCCAAAACTGAGTATTAGTAAGTGCCCAGAGGATGGTTCAGTATAAAGACCAAATTTTACAGGGGCTAGGGAGGTCCTGAAAATCCAGGAGTGCTAATGCTGATAATGAATTTGCCTTAACAAAGCCCTTACTGTATGTACCAGACAATGTTCTCCATGCTTGCATACAACCTTATTTCATCTTTGCAACTATGAGGTAGGTCCTAGGAATATATCAAAATATGGCCTTGGCCTCAACATTCAATGGAAATCTGTTCTTTGGCTTCAGTTTCAATCTTCAGAAGGCCTGAATTTCTGCCAGGTCAATGATCATGTGGTCGCAGGGATGATGACATATTTAATTAATGTTAACAATGTGAGAAATAGGAAATGAAGCATGTTTGAATTCATCATCATCTGAACATGCCCCTTCAAAAACAGGGAAAGATTCTTTTTCTTTAAAGATTTATTTATTTCCCAGAGATAGAAAGCGACAGAGCAAAAGAGCAAGCGAGCACAAGCAAGGGGAGCGGCAGGCAGAGGGAGGATCAGGTTCCCTGCTGAGCAAGGAACCCGATGCGGGACTCAATCCCAAGACCCTGGGATCATGACCTGAGCCAAAGGTAGATGCTTAACCAACTGAGCCACCCAGGTGTCCCCAGGGAAGCATTCTACATGTAAAGTTTGGTGGAAATCTCCTTATGAGCTTTACCTCCTGAAATGTTACAAATTGGCAGAAGTATTTTATTTTTTACTGGAAAAATACAATATAAGCACGAAACATTAATCTTATACAGAAAACAATTACAATGTGTAACTACAATTCTTAAATAGGATTAACTGCATTACTAATATTGAGAGCACATTAAAAAAGAGAACACTATATACTTTTCGAGCAAGTATTTATCAATGTTTTTATTATAATAGGCATACTGTATTCTACTTCTATGCTCTATAGAAGTGTGTGGTGTGCTCATAACATTAAATAACCTTTAGAAACTATATATGTACACTTAGCATTCAGACTATGGTCTCTTAAGTATTGTATTTCACTAAAAGGAATCAGAGCTCCTTCTAGAAACAGCTGATCTGGGAGGGGGAAAAGCACATGATGAGCCAGGAATGTCCTCCCATAACAGGAAGCAGGGAAGCATCAAAGACCACTGGGATCTTGTCAAAAGCACCCAGAAGCCAATGGGAAGAGGCTCCCACCGGCTAAAGAGGGAACAACTGGGGAAGCAATAAGAATATTACTCACAAATGGATTGAAACACAATAAAATAGGATAAAATCCATGAGTTCATATTTTAAAACATAATTTCACTGGTCACCTTTGCAGGTTATAAGAAACCAAATGGGAAACTAGTAAATAAAGGAGAAGAATCAAGCATTTAAATTGCTTTCCTCATATGCTCTGCAGGGGTCAGCATACTTTTTCTGTAATGGGCCAGATCTTTTCAGTTCTGGGGGCCAAATACCGACTCAATGGCAACTATTCACCCCAGCCCTTGTGGTGCAAAAGCGTCCAGAGACAATATGTGAACTAATGAGCTTGGCTGTGCTCTAATAAGACTTCATTTATAAAAATAAGTAGTGGGCTGGATTTAGCCTGTGAGCTTTAGTTTGCTGACCTTTGATCTAAGGTAACTAAGAGTTCATGAGTTAACAGTTTCTCTTTTAAAAAGTAGTATAGGGCGCCTGGGCAGCTCAGTTGGTTGAGTGTCTGCCTTCAGCTCAGGTCATGATGGTTCCTGGGATCAAGCCCCACATCAGGCTTCCTGCTGGGGGCGGGAGAGTGAGTCTGCTTCTTCCTCTACCCCTCCCCAGCACTCGTGATCTCTCACTCTCTCTGTCAAAAATAAATATATACTTTTTTTTTTTTTTTTAAGTAGCATAGATAAGGGGCCCCTGGGTGGTTCCATCATTAAGCATCTGACTCTTAATTTCAGCTCAGGTCATGATCTCAGGATCTCAAGCTCTGGGATTGAGCCCTAATACATTGGGCTCTGCACTCAGCATAGAATCTGCTTGAGGAGTCTCTCCATCTCCCTCTGCCCCTCTCCTCATTCATGTGCACTCATGCTCTTTCTAAAATAAATAAATATATCTTTTTTAAAAATATAGCTGACAGATGAAAAAGGAATGACACAAATAGACTCTCACCATTTTGAAACTGCTAATGAAGTGATGACCATCAGTGGCAGCTAATTTCACAGACAACCAGACCTTAAGTGTTTTGTAATACAAGGACACCATCTATGAAAGAGACTTTGAAAAATAAATCAAAAAGGAGAGAAAAAAAAGACAGAGAGAGAACCCCAAAGCTTGATCACAAATCACAAGAACTCCCCCTACTTGCTGGATGGTATGTTGCCTGAATCATAAATCACTTAATAAAGCCAAAGAGATTTTCAAATTAAAAAAAAAGAAAAGAAAATAGAATCTAAATCTAACAACTTTCAGGAACTACAAGGGACAGAAAATCATGCTATAGGACATCATAGGGTTGCATTTAATAAAAATCCAGACTGTGAGAAACTCCACAGGAGCCATCAGATAAAAACCTAAAAACTTAATTAGGAAGTTCTTTACATTCTATGAAGAGTGCAGAGCAGAATGTCAACTTTCCTACCTCAATATTTCACAAGATTTCAAAATCATGTACCACACTTTAATAAATCACCTATGATCCAAGCATAATAAAGATGACAAAAGCTATGAAAAGAAGAAACTGTCATAAAACAACAACAACAACCCAATGCTCATTTTTTTTTCTTCCCCCATGGACCAAAAAGATCTTGTTCTTCATCTTACTTAGTATTCACAAATATGTGGTGGCACATCACAGAAACAATCTAGGCATTTATAGAACTGTGAAATTTTAATTCCTCCACTACAATGTCAAACTTTTCAAAATGTGACCATCAACTGGCCCACTGCAGAGTAATAATTTTTTCTGGCAAGAAACATCAATGGATACTAAACAATGGATGAAAGTTTGATGAGAAACGGGATATTTACATAGTCACAAAGTATCTTCCCCCAAGACACTTATTAATTACAAAGAAGAAAAATAGTAACTTCCTTGGAGAAACCTAGCAGACATCATTTTTACCAAGCAATCAAAATTAACATCAGCTGTAGTGGGAGAACTAGATGGTGCCTTGTGAGAAGCAGAGAAGGATCCAGTAGCAACCACACAGTTTTCATGCCTAAAATATAGAACCTGAATCTCAGCAACATCTGAAGAAAACAAGCAGAATTCAAAGTTTTTCTACAAAATAAACAGCTTGTTGTCTTCAAAAGTGAGGAATACAGGAGACCCAAGACAAAAGAGCTGTTCTAGACTGAAGGAGACTAAACAGACATAACCAAGTGTAACACATGACCTTGGCTCATCCTGGGCACCTACCCCCACCTCTGTTTTTTTTTTGTTTTTGTTTTTGTTTTGTTTTGTTTTTGGAAGATTTTTATTTTTAAGTAATCTGTACATTCAATGTAGGGCTTGAATTCACAAGCCTGAGATCAAGAGTCAAATGCTCCATGGACTGAGCCAGCCAGGTACCCTCCCAAATTCTTTTAAATGTTTTCTTTTGCTACAAAAGACAGTTTTGTTTTGTTTTAAGATTTTATTTATGGGCGCCTGGGTGGCTCAGTTGGTTAAGCGATTGCCTTCGGCTCGGGTCATGATTCCAGAGACCTGGGATCAAGTCCCATATAGGGCTCCCTGCTCGGCTGGAAGCCTGATTCTCCCTCTCTCACTCCCCCTGCTTGTGTTCCCTCTCTGGCTGTTTCTCTCTGTCAAATAAATAAAATCTTTAAAAAAATTTTTTAGGGGCGCCTGTGTGGCTCAGTTGGTTAAGCGACTGCCTTCGGCTCAGGTCATGATCCCGGAGACCGGGGATCGAGTCCCGCATCGGGCTCCCTGCTCTGCTGGAAGCCTGCGTCTCCCTCTCTCAGTCCCTCTGCTTGTGTTCCCTCTCTGGCTGTGTTTCTCTCTGTCAAATAAATAAATAAAACCTTTAAAAAAAAAAAAAAATTTTTTTTAAAATAAAATAAATAAAAAATAAAATAAAATGCAGTCCATTCGGCCAAAATGTTAATTCAGTAACCTTTGAATACACCATTATCCCCATTTTGCCCAAGAGCACCCAAGGGTGCAGGGGCACAGAGCCAGACCAGGCTGGGCTGGGCTACAACGGGAGGCCAACTGTGGCCAAACTCAAGTCCTAGACCCCTTTAGCCATATTGCCTCCCCAAGGGAAAGGAGTGGCCTGTCAGCAGGGTCTGCTCCTCTATCCCTCAGGCCTTGGGATTCTCTCCACACCAAGCTCATTTCTCCCCACTCCAATGCCAGGCAAAAGCAACTGCTTTTAAGGGGGCTCTCCCAAACTCCAGTTGCTCTCACCATCCCAGCCCCTCCCTGCGTTAACTCTCCTTGTGAGAACCTTGCCTTCATGATTCATTTCCCTCGTCACAATTCAGCACCAGAGTCTCCCTCCCTGACCAACATTTTATAACAGAAGAGATTATGTTTTAAAGCGTTTTCATGTTATATCTTTAACACTCCTACTCTAATATTCTGCCTCCCTTCTCTGTTATCCTCCTAGAAAATAGTTAAATAGATAATATAACTGATAAGCAAAGACTATATCCAATTTATATAAAAAATAATATTCAGGGTGTCTGGGTGGCTCAGTCGGTTAAGCCTCTTCCTTAGGCTCAAGTGGTCCTGGTACTGAGCCCCGCATCCAGGGTTCCCTGCTCAGCGGGAAGTCTGTTTTTCCCTCTACCCCTCCACCCACTTGTGTTCTCTCTCCCTCAAATAAATAAATAAAATCTTAGAGAGAGAGAGAGAGAGAGAGAGAGAGAGAAAGAAAGAAAGAAAGAAAGAGGGAGGGAGGGAAAGAAGGAAGGGAGGAAGGGAGGGAAGGGGGGAGAGAGGTAGAAAGTGAGAAATAAAGGTTAGAAGGAAGGGAGGGGGGAGAGGGGGAGAGAGAGATAAAAAAATAAAGAAAGAAGGGGTGCCTGGGTGGCTCAGTTGGTTAAGTGACTTCCTTCGGCTCAGGTCATGATCCCGGAGACACAGAATTGAGCCCCATGTCAGCTCCCTGCTGGGCAGGAAGCCTGCTTCTCCCTCTCTCACTCCCCCTGCTTGTGTTCCTCCTCTGGCTGTGTTTCTCTCTGTCAAATAAATAAAATCTTAAAAAAAAAAAAAGAAAGAAAGAAAGAAAGAAAGAAAGAAAGAAAGAAAGAAAAGGAAAAAGGAAAAAAAAAGAAAAGAAAAAAGAAGGGAGGGAGGGAGGAAGGGAGAAAAAGAAAAAAGAAAGGAAAGAAGGAAGGAAGGAGGAAGGAAGGAGGAAGGGAGGAAGGAAGGAAGGGAAGGGAAGGGAAGGGAAGGAGAGAATGAATTCAGGGGCACCTGGCTGACTCAGTTGGGGGAGCATGAGACTCCTGATTTAGGGGTTCTGGGTTCAAGACCCATGTTAGATGTATAGATTGCTTAAAAATAAGATCTTAAAAAAAAGAATATTCACGCATGCACAAGCAAGTGGGACTTGGTCAGGAGCAAGAAGCAGGCAACAGACAACATTTTCTATCATGGTATCTAAAGAAACAAGCTCACCACCTCAAGACGTGAGAAAAAAAAACCACAAGAGAAATTGGAGGGAATAGATTAAATGGAGCCACAGAGCACAGAAAAGCAAAGAAAGATGGAGACAACAATGAACAGTATCTCTGAAACTGTAAAGAGATCAGTCACCTAAGCTCTGACGACCCCAGGTAGAAGTAGGAATCAAAAGTGCCTCTAAGGGAAAGGGCTGGAAATGCCACTGAAATGAATGAATACAGAAATGTTACTCCTCACTCTTTAACCTGTACACATCATTTCTTTGTCCCGTGTTCCAAATGGCATTTTCACATGAATTGGGTCGTTAACACTCAATGGCAGCGCACCCCAGCATTCTGGCTGGAGTGCTGGCTCCAACACTTCCCAGAGAGGGAACTCTGGACCCTTCAATTACACTGTCTCAGCTTCCAGCTTCCTCCGGGATAAAGCAGATTATGAGATCAGATGTGCAAGCATTCAATGTGGTAACAGATGTAAACACCGTGTCCCGGGGATACCTCAGGTGCCTACACGCTGTTTTTTAAAATGCTGATGTTTAAATATTCATGCTGTCAACATTCAACAAATGTCTGTGAGTTGCTTATCATCAGTCAGTTTAAGAAAGAAGTGTTTTGAAGGATTTTGTATTTTGTGGCACTGTGAGGCTCACTGTAGATCCCTCTGAGTAGTGGAGAGAGTAAAGCCCAATGATGTAACTGAGTCCTACTCCTGTTTCCATCCTTCATTAACTGTTTGATCCTGGGCAAGCTCACGATCTCCCTGAGCTTGGGCTCCCTGCAGGTGGGGTGGGCTGGATGTTCCCTTCCAGCTTGGAGGGCTCCAAGGGTACCCACTGCAGGGAGGAACACCCAACCCACCCCTAGCAGGCAGGTGTTATAAATCCATCTGACCGTAGCAACCCCAATTTAGCCTTTTTGGAATTTATGGAGAAAAATGTAGTCCCAAACATCAGAAATCACTACTGCCAACAAACCTGGACTTGTAAACTGATCAGCTTTTCCTACCACTTTTTCCTACCTCTTTTGTTTTTCTTCTTTATTGTTAGACTGTCTTTTGTTTTAACTAAGAATTTATTTATTTATTTGACAGAGAAGCACAACTAGAGAGAGAACACAAGCAGGGGGAGTGAGAGAGGGAGAAGTAGGCTTCTGGCCGAGCAGGGAGCCCGATGCAGGGCTTGATCCCAGGACTCTGGGATCATGACCTAAGCCAAAGGCAGACGCTTAACAACTAAGCCACCCAGGCGCCCCCCACACACACTTTTTTTTAAGTAAGCTAGAGGTGCCTGCGTGGCTCAGTTGGTTGAGCATCTGCCTTCAGCTCAGGTCATGAGCTGGACCCAAGGTCCTGGATTGAGCCCCACATCAGGCTCCATGCTCAGTGGGGAGTCTGCTTCTCCCTCTCCCTCTGCTCATCCCCCTTTTGTGCTCACTCTTGCACACGCTCTCTCTCTCTCTCAAATAAATAAATAAAGCTCTAAGCCCAACATGGGATTTGAACTCCAGACCCTAAGATGAAGAGTCAAATGCTTCACTGACTGAGCCAGGCAGATGTCCCTAGGTCCAGCTATCTTTTTAATCATAGTCACTATCTCTCACATTTATGTCTTTTTGTTTCCTGCATGTTTTTTAATAGATGTTCCTACAAATAATGGCCCCATTCATGGTATGAGGTATAAGACATTTATCTCACTAAGATTTAGTGTCTTGCAATACCCAGATCTCCAGAAGGGACCCCAAGTGTCTCCCCAATTTCTATCAACCATACTCAGACGCCCCTCCTGTTAATCTTTCCACCATGCTATTGTTCTCAAAAAGAGACCACCTGAAGGATAACCGGGGAAGTGAAAATAAAAAGGCACCAAATGACCTGCATCCTAATTTCAAACCATCTTACACCCACACTTTCCTCCCCCCGACACACACAGAAAGGAGAGTAGGGAGGAGACTATTACATTCTCTGCAATTCTTGAAATAATTCTGTGTAAATGTGTGGTATTTATTTCTTTAACAGTCAATTTGCTGAATAGTTACAAATGACTGGGACTGATTTTTAATTTAGAGAGCTTTAAAAAGGCAACGAATTTATATGCTATTTTATAAAATAAACAATAAGGAAATAATATTTGCATGCTCGGCTCACCAGAGCTTCGTTTCTTAACCAAACTATGCTGCAATACAAATTGCAGGGGTTGCAAGTTAACTCCTCCACCCTCTTCTACACCCAAGACCTACTTGTATATTCTCCCAGCCTGCACCAATCTCAATGAGGAAAAATTGTCTCCAAGTTCAAAAAAGTTCTAATGTTTGTACATAACCACTTTTTTCTCCAAAGAGGGTAACGTGCGGTGGCGAACTTCTGCAGGCTGCCCACTACGGTTATTTAAGTGCTCTGGACTATGGTCCTCAAAAAGTAACTTAAACTCCAGCCACTCACTTCAACAACTGTTTATTTGGGAAGCTGCGTTCCCAGGTCCTATTTGTTAAGCCAGAACAAATCTACCCACCCTCCACCTCAACTGATAACTCCCATCAGGATTTCTGAACTGAGAAACAAAGGTCAGCTGTGCTCCCAATGGGAAGAGGAGTTAGTTACATCACGCATGTGAGTAGTCACAAGGGTAGAATGGGAAGACCTAGACTTTAAACTCACAACCAAGTTCAAATCTTTGTACTGTCAATTACCACTGGTGGGACCTTGAACAAGATACTTGACCCCTACTAGTCTGCCTGCACAGCAGCAAAATGGAAATAACAAGTACCTACTTCCTAGCAGGTTTGAAGCTATGAGAAATATTAAAGTTTTAGGAGCTATTGCCAAGTGCTTTCCAAATGGGGTGGGGCTATTAACACCCTTCAGGAGGAGCAAAAGAGAGCACCCACTCTACCATACATGTGCCAGCATTTAAAAGTCGTACTAAGACAAAATCTCTGGTATTTTGGTGGGAGGGGAAAAGATTATTTTCTTTACTTGAATTTTTTTTCTTTATTAGCATGTTTTGACTACCTAGAAGATTGAACATTAGCTTCCCATAAGTGGTTGTTATTTGTAGTTTCTTCTCTCGGGAATTTTTTGTTTATATTTATTTTATGGTTACTTTCTACAATTTTGGTGAACATCTGGCACCTTGTTCCTCTTGAATGAAACAGATTTCTTTTTTTTTTTTTAAGATTTGAGAGAGAGAGCATGCACATGGGGGGGAGGGGCAGAGACAGAGAATCTGGAAGCAGACTCCCTGTGGAGATTTCTAAAATGCTATAGCACAGTTTGAGAGTCTGAGTGTGAACTCATTTCCTGTCCTGAGGACTCCAGGTAACTAGTTATCACCCCTTGTCACTTCCACAAAAGTTCTGAGAAAACTAATTGTTCATTTTCTCATGAGAATCTGTAGGCCATACACATACTGAAAAGATTTAAGATTCCGAAATTTATTTTAGAACCTTAAAGGTGTCTCTCACTGGCGGTGACTCAGAGCAACTCTAACACCTCAGGAGTCTAAGAAAGAAACTCCCCAGCACCCCAGCGTTGCTCAGGGAGCAGCACACACGGTACAGAGGAAAGGCGAGTCCCCTTTATTTCCCTCGTGTTCCCTTCATTCCTGAATGCCAAGGTTTTGGAAACTGCAATTTATTTCGTTGTCCCTGCAATCCAATCCAGCTTGAGAGAAGATAATAAAGCACGGGATATAGAAAACCTCCTCCAAAAATACATTCTCAGATTAGCCCATTTGGGCAGTTTTCTATATGCTTTTAAGTAGACAGTCTTTTCCCATTCCAATTACTTATCACATCCAGTATCTGCCTCTGACAGCAAACGAGTTGTATTTTGATTCCCATCTTTATCCTGCTTCAAAATCAGCCAGCCGCAGACATTAAAATGAGGAGACGCGTCCCAGGTGTATCCTATCTCTCAAACAAGGCACAACGTTTCATTATTTAACATGGAACTAAAAAGTTCCCAAATGTTTTGGGTTTTCCCATGCATGGGATGTGGAAGAAGGGCTTGTACTGCCAAAACGTCCAGGACCCTCACCCTAGCCAACTGGCCCTGGGTTGGAGAACAGCAAAGCTATCCAGCCATCCAGTACACTGCCCCTCAATTCCTGCTGACCCCACCTCTGCCTTCTCCCACATCTTCATCCTCACCTGTAGGGCCACTCTGTATAATCAGGAGAACACCATCACGGGGCATCCACCATCACTGAAACAAGACTGACTTCTCCCAGTTCTAGTCCCATCCCTTCTTTCTCCCATCTTCTCCCCCATTCATTTTCCAGCCCACCCTACTGCCCTACAAAGAAGCTCCTGTTCCAGTAACCCAAACAGACTCCATGGCCCATGGCTCCTCCTTCCCTCCTCTTACTGCAGCCAAACTCCAACAGGTTGTCCAGAATCTAGTTTTCAACATCTTCCAGGTTACGGTAGACAGGAAGTGTACACAGAATAAGGGGAGCGAGGGGAGGCTGCCTGCTACTGCGGGAGGCCGGTCTGGGGTGCTGGCTGAGGCAGGGATGATGGGCCACTCCCTGGGAGCAATCCACAACACAGAGCCTGGGTACCCACCTGGGAAGAGTGAGCCAGTATCTCTCCCTATCTTTATCACCCCCATTTGCCTGGATTGCTTGTCTCACTGGGCGCCAAGAACTTCCTAATCACTCAGTTCCCAAAGCTCCTCTTCACTCTGCCATCTTCTTGTCTCCCCTCTGTGGCATCTAATATGGGCCAGCTTCCAGGATGTCACAGGATCAAGGCACGCCTCTTACCTTAGCAAGGGCTCCTTTCCATGCTGCCTCAGTAACTTCTTTCTCTGCTCTGAGCAGGCTGTCCCTTCTTCTCTGGCCCCCTTGCATCATACAGTTGCTGCAGTTTCAACTCTCCATTCATCGTCCCCTTGGACCCCACATGTCTCTGATGAAATTCAGCAGTTCCTCCAAATGAAAGCCGCTCACAGCCTGTGTGAGCTGGGTTATTGCCAAAATGGCCAGTGAGCATTTGTCCAGGATGAGACAGGCAAAGACGGCACAGCAAGGCCCCACCGGGAAGAAGTCATTCCTCCAGGTCACCGAGGTTTAGGGAGTGAGAGTTAGCGGTGACATCCTCCACTTTCTGTGTCTACTTACTATCCCTTTCGGCAGAAAGTTCAAGCAACCATTCCAGTCTCTCCCATCCTATCATTCCTTTCCATTTCACCTCAGCCCAGACTCCCAGAAGTCTCCTAACCCTTGTAGCTCCTTCCAGGTCCTCCCCCTCCAATCACAATGATCTCAGCGCACATACCAGGCACATCACTTCCCAGCATAACTTTTAAAATGGTTCCCTGCTGCTTCACTGACACTCAAGCCTTCCCAGGCCCCAGCCCCTCATCCTTCCAGGCATATGAATAACTTGTATTACCCCAAACAGCCCTAGACTTTTGGCCTTTCCTCTCCCAGTGCTGGCTTCTACACCATGATGGGGGTGGAAGAAGACTGTACTGTTTCGATATTTTACAATTAACTAAAATCACTTTGAATTAAAAAACGACTGAGTTTCAAGGACTAGTTTAGGTTTTGGTGGTGGGGGAGGGGTTTGGCTGGTTTGTTTTGGATTTTATTTTTAAGTAATTGCTACACCCAATGTGGGACTCAAACCCACAACCTCGGGATCAAGAGTCTGATGTTCTCCCAACTGAGCCAGCCAGGCACCTCAGAGACTAGTTTAAAACGATTTCCTCTCCCTATGTTCCTTGATCATGCTAGCCCGAAACAACTTTTCTATTCTCTTTCCTCTGAAATTTCTTCTCTGGACTTTGTTGACTCTTAACACAGAGTTCCTATTAGAATGGTCCGTGTTCATACTACTTCAGTTTTTAAGCCCTGTAGGGCAAAGCTAGCTCTACTTCATCCTATTTCCCACTATCCATGACCAGTCCTCTGTAAATATCAGATGAAGCTGAGGACTTACAAATTAATCTTAAGGGTGCCAATCTAAATCTCACAGTTTGGCAAGTAAAGTTGACTCTAAATTGGAATATAAGTATAATATACAATATATATAATATATAATATATAATAAAATATATTAATGTTAAAAAAAAGATTTTTGTTTGTATCTTAGCCTACTTTATCCTCCAGAATCCCAAGAAGTAAGATCAATGAAGGTGTCCAACCTATAACTTTCCAAAAGTAGGATGGTTGCATTAAAAGACCTGGATTATTATTGCAGCTTCCAATGACTTAATCATTTAAATTATTTTTTAGGTCACAATTTTTGGGTAATTCCACACATCAGTATAAAGGCAGGAACATCTGTTCAGGGTTGATTTTTGTTTGTAGGGGCGCCCAGGTAGCTCAGTGGTTGGGGGTCTGCCTTCAGCTCAGGTCATGATCCTGGAATCCTGGGATCAAGCCCCACATTGGGCTCCCTGCTCCGTGGGAAGCCTGCTTCTCCCTCTCTCACTCCCCACCTCCCCCTCTTGTGTTTCCTCTCTAGCTGTGTTTCTCTCTGTCAAATAAATAAATAAAATCTTTAAAAAAAAAAGTTGAGTCCACCTCATTAAAAAAAAAAAAATTTTTTTTGTTTGTATCTTAGCCTACTTTCTCCTCCAGAATCCCAGGAAGTAAGATCAATGAAAGAATCCAACCTATAACTTTCCAAAAAGAAAGCAAGTCAGACATTGCCCACTGGATCCACTGACCTACCCAAAGGAAAAAGACAGCGTTCAAGTTCCCTTCAAGACTTTGTCACCCACTGTCACCCCCATCACCCCAGAAATCAAGGCCAAAACTGCAGCAACCCAGGCAGGGTCCCTGCAAAAGCTTGTTCCATGTAAAACAAACTCTCATTAAACGCTGGGTTATATTTAGGAAAAAAAAAAAAAAGGAACAGAAGTTATATTTAGATAAGATGGCTTTAAAGAATTTTACCAAAAGCAGCATGTTTATATACTGATCTTCCAGAAGAAAAGGATTTACTTATTCGCTCTTACATACAATTCCTAAAGACGGACCACTGCTCTCTGTACACAAAGATTTCTGCTGGGGCTCCTTGGCGTCAGGAAGGAAACAGGCGCATCCAGGATGCCAGCAAGACTGGCCACGGGCAGCGGTGGGACACGAAGGACTGAAAGCCAGCACTCATTTGGAGAACAGAACGGTTTCCCACAGAAATCTGAGTGGAGCTGGTCTGAGGAAAGTGCCCGCGGGTGATGCATGAGCAACATGATAGTAGCTCCTAAATGCAGAAACTGGAACCCCAAAACCAGGGACTCCCTTGGCAACTCTCCCTAGAACTGTTCTTTTCCAAAATGTAGTCAGCACTCACGCCGTGGTCCAACTCCTCTCTACAAGCTCCTAGCTAAGACACGGAACCACATTCAGCATTTTCGTTTGGGCTCTTGTTAGTCTGTGTGACATCCACCTTCTCCCGAGTTGGCTTACGTTTTCCTAACAAAAAACCAGTCAATGGTACAAAGGTAATTTAAACTTGTGAAGCCTTTTCGTGAATGAATGTATAATTTCAGGGTGGCTATTTGAAGGAGCAAAAGACGGTTTACGGCTCTTATTCATCTCTTCACAGGCCACGGGGTCCCCAGAGCTCCAGAGGAGAATGAGTCATGGGTTGGAGGCTTGGCACACACCCCAGGCTAAGGGGACCTCTTCTCTAAAGAGCCTCAGGAAGAGGCCACTTCCCAGCCTCCCCCAGCCAAGCAGAGTGCAGGGCAAAGGTAAGGCATGGGAGAAGAGATGGCCATATTGCAGGACGGGCCAGCCACCTCCCACCCCACCACCCTCCACTCATCCCAGAAGGAATTATGCCAAGGGATCAGCCCTGCTGCTTGAAAACACCCCAGACAATCCCAACTTTTGCTTGTGGCTTGGTATTTCCAGGAAGTGTGAGAGCAGCAGAGAAACTGCTGCCACCCAATGTTATACTACTTACAGGCTTTAGAGGAGCAATGCCTAAGGTCATGAAATGTAGTAGTAAAACAAAACAAAACAAGACCTGGTATACCAAAAGAGAGATCAGATCATATATTCCATACATCTCTCACCTGCGTCAGCTACTGGCCTCCACCCGCTATCTACATTCACTTAACCAGGCCTGGACCCCAACTGAGGGCCACTTTGTCTGCATCTACAGTTTGCTACTGTGAGAATCACATTAATTACAACAATATAATCATACACAGGAAAAGCATCATCTCAACCTTACCATCCAGACAATTGAGGGCTTAAGTGTTTCCTCACTTGCTTTCCTAAAAGCCCATGATGCTCAAGGATAGGGTCAAAAGTAGCAGGTTCTGCAGAGCTCATCTAACATCAGGCAACTTCCCCCGCACATCACCGAACTTCACATCACCGAACTTTGTAACCAGGCAGGTCTAACCCAATTATGGGCACAGAAGGGGGACGGAAACTACAGGGAAACTGAACTTACTTCAGTCAGGGCAGTTTACCGGGGCAGGGGACAAAACTATGTATGCGAGTGGGACAGGGCACACTAAGTTCCTTAGGAAAGGTGGACAGCAAGACACTTGAGTGTCCCTGGAGGCTTAAAGGGAAGACAGTGACATGGGCCTGGGCAGGGAATAGCTGCAGGAATGAGCAGGGACAGTCAAACAGGCAGAGAAAGGCTGGCTTCTCCAAGGAGGGCTCCAAAATTCCCCAGGAGGCTTGGATTTAGTCATCAGGAATCCCCGGTACCAGTGAGAATCAGCCTATGGAAGTTCTTAGGCAAAAGAACATGTGAGGTGGAAGAAGGAAGAAAGGACAGTAGAAGATAGTAGAAAGAAGGGAATGGACACAAACAGAAAACCTGTCCCCTGGAGCTCTAGGGGTAGGGGTGGGGAGCAACAGATGAAGACGGGCAGTTGTCAGAGTCTCAGTTCAAAGAGGAAGAATGAAAACACCCTGAAGAGAATCAGGTGGGTAGAAGGAATTGCCTGCTGGAGGGAAATGATTGGTCATATTTGGGACATTTCTGGTGACTTTATCTGCGCCAGGACCTGGATCAGTGCTGACTCACAGACCTTAATGCCTCCCAGACTCCGCTTTCCAGACATCCAATGCTAAATGGAAAAAAGTGACACAAATGTCTCACAAAGTGACAGGGACTTGATCAAAAGTGAGCTCTGAAAACCCTTGCAGAACTGAGCTACACCTGCGCACAGAGAAGAGAACCAATGGAAACCTAAACGAAGTCATGGCTGCTTGTTTTGCTCAACTTTTACTTTACCCACTTTCAATATGAATGAGAAAAGGCACCAGTCAGATGCCCATCTCCAGCTTAGATTCAGGACTTCCTGGGGTACTCCAAAGCGGGAACAAAGCTGCGGGGGCTTCCCTGCTTGAAAGGTGAGCCTGTGTGGTCCCAGGCCCCTCTCCCCAGGTCAGAGCCCCCTACCTCCACTCCCACAACCCTTCCGGCCAGGAGTCCCTTCACTGAACCCACAGCGGTGCCTGGGCTCTCCACCCACCCTGTACCACGCCCCCAGGCAGCGCCCATTCACCACCGGCATTTCTCAGGCAGCCCTTGATGATCATTATTTAAAGGACAGCTTAAACAAAAAGTGAACTCGTCGGGTCTGCTCCTAAGGCGCCAACACCTGCCGCCCCCGAATCAACAACAAACTGGAGGGCACTGGGAAGCAAAGAGAACCACCACGGCGCGCGTGGCACCCAAGGGACAGCGCGCAAGAGCCTGACACATAGTCACAGTAGGAAGGTGCTCACCGGAGATCTGCCATTGGACCTAGTACCTGGGCAGTCGGCCCCGGAGTGGGGTGAGTTGGTGGCTCGGGGGACACAAAGGCCTCGCCAGCCCAGGGCTGCGCCCCTCGCGACGCGGGGGGCGCGAGTTTAGGGCCAGGGAGGGGGCGATGGAATCCGCCCTCATTTGCACGTCGACTGGGGCCGGGTCAATTTGCTTAATCACGGCTCTAAATGCCAGCGCGCAGCACACAATGCGCGCCCATTAACAGGTTTAAAGTGTCGCAGCGCTCGCTTTAAATGAGAAAAGCCGGCAACAAAGGGGGAAAAAGCCAAGTTCCTCAACTTGAAGAATGCCTCGGGTCACCCTCCAAATCATCTAGCGAGTTTAAAGTCCCAAACTCCACAGAACAGTTGAGGCCTCCGCTCGCTGGCTGGGGGTGGGGGGTGGGGGTGAATAATCCCGCACAAATACTGGGTTTCTTAGGGACCAACTCGCAGAGGAAAGGCTCAGTGAAACTGAAGTCGGGGGCAACGTCGCCAGCCCAGCTCCCCCGGCCCATTGCCCAACCGCGAGGGAAAGCTGATGGATTTTCAGGAAGGAAAGAAAGACCACCCCACCCCCCCGGCCTCCCCGCGCCAAAAAAAAAAAAAAAAAGAGAAAAGAACCCGGCAAAAATCCAAGTTTTCCTTCACTGCCAGCAAAGAATTTTGGAGGCCAAGGAAGACCTGCAGAAGTGGACTCCAGAGTCTCTCCCCAACAGAAGAGGAAAATATAAAGGAACTTTACTTTACTTTCATCCAGACACTGCCCAGCGCAGCCTACCGCTTGGCCGCCACAGAACAGTTCAACTCCGCAAACATGTTCTGCCCAGGATCCTCCTGGGACTGCCCCATCCCCCACCCCATCGCCCAGCCCCGGGGCACATCCCGCGGTCCGAGCCTCCCACCCGCCCCGGCAGGCACTCACCGTGCGCGCTCCTCCTGGAGACAAGGGTCCATTGGAGAGGTACGGACTGCTCAAGTCCGGAATCATCAGGAACGGGTACCCAGGGTACGGGTGGCCCTTAAAGAACGCGCCGTCCTGGGGCCTTCTCACTGCGGGCAAGACCGAGGCGGGGATGAGGCCCAGGACCCCGGGACAGCGCGGCGGCAGGGGACCCGGGGCGGGGACCGCGCTCCAAGACGGCTGTGGCCTCGGGGCGCGGAAAGCAGGGGCATGGCCGCGGGGCCGGAGGAACCGTGGGCGGCCTGGGCAGAGGCGCTGCGCGTAACGGGGCCCGGGACTGGGGGCTGCCCCGACCCGCACTTACCTTCGGCGAAATAGTCCCGCGGCTTCTGGAAAGCGTCCCGGGCGGGCTGTGGGCGCCTCTCAGCCTGCGGAGGAGACACAAAGGCGAGGGCGGGTGAGCGGGCGCCGGGCCGGGATCCCCCGGGGTCGGCCGCGGGAGTCTCCTTACCTCCGAGTCCGAGCTGCTGCTCTGGTTCTCCGACTCGTTGACCAGGGACGACTTGACTTCGTCCAGGTCCCGCTGCGCGGAGGCACTGTCGCTGCTCGGCTCCTGCTCCTCGCCCCCCTCGTCTTGGAAAGGGATCAACTCGTCGTTCGCCCCGAGGTCGTCCCCTCCGCCGGCCGCCCCGGCGCCCGAGCTGCCGCCGCCGCCGCCACCTCCCCCGCCGCCGCCACCGAGCTGGGGCATGGTGGGGCCGCGCGGGCCGGGGCCGCCGTTCTCCGAGCCCCTCGCCGCCCGCGCCCGGCCGGGCCCGGCGCCTGCCCCTCCCTCTCTCCCTCCCGCTGGCCGGCCCGCTCGGCTCGCCGCCCGGGCGGCCGCCGCAACAAAGTTTGACAGGGCGTGGCCCCGCGGGAAGCGGGCCGGCGCGGCCGGGCCGGGGCGGGGGCGGCTCGGCTCGGGCCGCTCCGGCAGCGCCCAGCCCTGGGCTCCCCAACTCGCCGCCGCCACCGCCGCCGCCTGCTCGGCTGGGGCGTCCCAGCGCCTGGCCCGCCGGGGAGGGGCGAGCGGCGGAGGAAGGAGGGATCGCCCGTCTGGGCAGGGGGGCCGGAGGGAGGAGCCCCGGCTGCAAGCTGACACCCGCGCGCCTCGCGGAACCGGGAGAGCTCCGGCGTGCACACACTCACTTACATTCACACTCGCACACCGCTCACTCACACCTTCCGGGGGCTGCGCCTCCCCGCCGCGCGTACCGTCCTCGCCCTCCACCCCTCCGCCCTGACCCCGGCCCCTGCGCCTTGGCCTGCACCCCTGGCGGCCCGCCTGCACCCTCCAGCCCACCGCTAGGCATCCCCTAACTTTCTTCCAAAGAACCCCCAGAACTCCGCACAGCTTCCCCACCCCCTCCCAACGCCGCCGGCGCGCTGGCGGGCGGCACTGCCCCCTGCGGGAAAGCTTGGGACACAGACCCGCCACGGACACTCGCCCGCCAGTCGGCTGGCCCTAGCCGAATGCGTGGGGCAGAGGATTGCGCAAATTTATGGCACCCCGGAATATGCCGGGCGGCCTTCCGCACCTCCTAACTGCGGGGTTCCAACGCGCCCTCTACCTAACGCAGGTTTTTTACGTTTTCGGGTGTCTAACGTCACTCGCCGCTGAAATCCCACCTTCTCCCCATAGTTACAGGCCAGGTCCGTCAACGAATAACTCACAGTCCTCGTTTCACAAAGGATTTGGATTGGGTTCGTTGCGAAGGAAAATTGTGTGCCTGTGACCTCCCTCTCAAGCCATTCAGAGCTGCCTCAGAAACCAAGGAGCCTATAAAAAAATAACCCAACCAGCCTCGTGCCGAAAGAAATGCCTCTTAGAATTAAGATAGCATCCCTCACCGGCCAGTTTGGGAAAGTTTTAAAAAGTGGATCTCCTGGGGCGCCTGGGTGGCTCAGAGGGTTAAACCTCTGTCTTCGGCTCAGGTCATGATCTTGGGGTCCTGGGATCGAGTCCCACATCGGGCTCTGGCTCTCTGCTCGGCAGGGAGTCGGCTTCCCTCTCTGCCTGCTTCTCTGCCTACCTGTGATCTCTCGCTCTCTGTGTCAAATAAATAAATAAAATCTTAAAAAAAAAAAAAAAAGTGGATCTCCT
>PITA01015949.1:0-48266 GCA_004023965.1 Spilogale gracilis
TTCTTTATCCATTCATCTGTTGATGGGCACCTTGGCTCTTTCCACAGTTTGGCGATTGTGGCCATTGCTGCGATGAACATTGGGGTGCATATGGCCCTTCTTTTCACTACTTCCGTATCTTTGGGGTAAATGCCCAGTAGTGCAATTGCAGGGTCATAGGGTAGCTCTATCTTTAATTTTTTTAAGGAATCTCCACACTTTAACCCTAAACTTTAAGAAAAAAAGATCACCAGAGGATTACTTCTATTTGTTGGTATTTCTAAAGATTTATTTGTAGATTTTCTGTGGTTGGAAGCAATTCACGTTTCCTATTATGAGGCATCCACTAAAATGACTACCCATTTTTTTTCCAAACAACCATCTGCTCCTTTCTTGTGCCTACTATAAACCAATAACATTATTTAGTATTTCTCCTTTTGTTATGATTATCATATTTTTCAAGGATCAAACCCCTTATTTTACTAAGCTGTTGTCTTCCTAAAAAACTGTCAAACTTCAGCTGTGGGATTGGTCCTAGACCCCCCCAGGAATCCCAAATAGGATTTTAGTTTTCTGTAGGCGTTGGGCACCATTTGTTGTTTTCCTCCAAAATGGTTTTATTATGTTCATCAGGACATGTGTTATCTTCTTTAGAGGAAGCTTACTTCTTCCCCTTTAGAAAGGGAGGAAGACAGGATTAAAGGAAAGACATGGAAAGGTTAATTCAAGGATAGACAGTGGTGAAATTCAAGGTTGACTTTGATGCTTTTAAAATAAACACGTATCAAAATCAGTAAGGGAATCTGATTTGTAAAAGTAACAAGTTTTGATGACATATATAAATGAACTCCATAAAATTCTTTTTTTTAGAGCTACTTATGATCTTTTGAGGCTGTTTACGATCATACATATTTCCACCTATACTCTCCTCACAATAAATGTTTTAATACCTCGATTTGGTTAGGAGATACTCTTAAACTTACAAAACACTTTTGCCTAGATTGTTTATTTAATGGGCCTTGTAAAAACTGTAAATCATCAACTATTTGGTGGTTTAACATTTTCCCTTATTTTGAGGTACTAGTAAATTATACTAACATCGTCATCATCATAATTAATACTCTTTAAGATGAAACTTTAGGGAAAAAAATTGAATGCTGAATTTATCTAACTTTTTTACTCTCATCCTAAACGTCAGGTTGATTTACAAAAGCTTAGTAATTTTGCTGATGTCTGTCCATGTCTATAAATTCACTCCCTTTCTAAATTTAGAGATTCTTTGCTATCATGATTAAAATATTTCCTAATTTGTTCTCATCTTGGGTTGTGCACAAAATAAAAGGACTACAAACTCAAGCTAGAGAACTCATACGTAACCTTGATAAGCTTCGTAATGCTAATGTTGTTTTGATAGAGAAAAACCACAAGTAACACAAACAGCAGCCTCCACTCCCCAGTACAGGTGTGCAATAAGCGCATATAATTAAGCCAAAGATACATAATGGTTTGTTGTTGGATACGCATTTACAACAGCTGACTACGCTCTTAATGTGTGGTTCATGAGTTAGGTAATTTTCTTATGTCTCCTCTCCTTGAGCAGAATATTCCTCATGGACTCATAGACAAAATGATTCTGTGCCTTTTACACAGCAGATTCCCACTGCTGCCTGTAATTTAGCGTCTTTGCCATATCAGCATTACCTAAAGATGATTAAAAAGAGCATGTAAATTCACAAACAAGTCATTTTATTCTTCAACTTAAATAATTTTGAAATGCCCCCCAAAAGGAAAGTTATCAAAATGTAAGCCTTTCGACATGGTTTCCATCTTAGTGAAATATATCAAGCGTGCATTTAATCATTGTTATGCATAAAATATGGTTTATGGCTCTGCTCTATATATCACATAAACTTCTTTGTATATTATGAATCTGAGTCCTTTAAAGGGCATAAAGCAAATATGAAACACTAGTAAGGGTTTTTAAAAATCCGTACAGACACAGGCAACCGTGCATAAACTACTTGCCGTTATTTTTAATTCTATATTTCCACTGAGGTTTTTTTTTATAATGCAAAACATATCCACACATATATTTATATAGTCCTGGGGTTTGGAATTGGGCAGACTGAAAATAAGAATGATGATCCTATACTAATAGTGTGTGAATTTCTTAATTGTAAACACTTTTAATCCTTTTTCTCCCCTCCACTGGGATCTAATAAACATGATACTGTAAGGAAATGTTATCATACAGGAATAACCAAGGTGAGGCTTACTGCTTCGTACCAAAAACAGTCAGAAGAGTCTATCTACTGAGATTGATAATGTGAAAAAATAGATAAGGTAAATTTGTTTTTTATTTTTAAAAAGGTGATATCTTACACGCATATTGAACTATAGTCTGTGGTAAAAGTGGTCAGGATAATATCTGAGCTCAATAGCATTTTCCCATAAATTACTGTGTAGGTACCATTAATCATTGTATTCAAGTGCGATGCGTCCCCTGCTTAATTCAGTTGGTTCTGATTTACACATCATTTCAAAGAATGCAAAAAACAAAACAAAACAAAACAAAAACCTGAAAAGTTTTACTTTCCACATCAGTTATACATACAGCTCATCCTCTTCTAGTCGTATCTTGGAATAGGAAGTAAATAATCAACCTGATTCCTTTGGTTGACTTTTAAAGCCCTGTTTGCAATTAATTTTAGGCAAAAACTTTATTTTAATTGAGTCTTTAGCACAGCCTATAAGAAATGGAATTCAGTCCTAAAATAGTTATTTCCATTGTGTTTGTTGTTATTTTGGTTCCTCACAAAATAAACTAGTCATTTCCTCCTCTTCTTGAGTATTTGTGAATGTATGTGTGACTGTGCCCTGAGTGTGATTGTGTGTGTGTGTGTGTGTGTGTGTGTGTGTGTGAGAGAGAGAGAGAGAGAGAGAGAGAGAGAGTAAAGGGGGCATTATGTCCTCATCCTATATATGTGGTTAATATAAGAAGCATGAAGCGTTACATTTCTTAAAAACAGAAATCACCAAAAGGGAACTCCCATACCTTTCCATCCTCATGGAAAAATCCACCTCTGTTTCTAGCCTCTCTCTTCCTCCCACTTTCAAAGGCCACTGAGTTCAGATGTGTTCTGGTTTCCCTTTCCCCTTCTCATTCTCTCAGCGTCTGGTTACTCCTTAATGTCAGAGTCTCATTCGCTCTTTCCCCTGAAACTGTGTTTTTATTCTCTCTCACTAAAGCACTCTTTCCATCAGTACTCAAGCATATTCTCATTTTGGTCAGATGAGAAAAATCCAGCCAAATTCAAAGCTCTCTCCAGGTTCCCCGCCCCCCTTTTTTTTCCTCTCAGTATTTTCCACGCAAAGTGGATTCTACTTCTTCACCTGTCAGTAACTTAGCAGCTAACTTTGATCAAACTTCAGCCCCTACCTTGCCACCAAACTACTCTTATAAATAAGCTTCTTCTTCATTCTACAGAGCCTATTTTGCATGCAATCTTCTTTATTAACGTGGAAAAGGTATCTGATCCTGGAATATTTAAACTCTGACTACATTCTGCAAAATCCAGGCTAAGAAATGACCACTGACAGAGAAAGACAAATACCATATGATTTCACTCATAAGTGGAATTTAAGAAACAAAATAAAGAGCAAAGGAGGGGATGGGGAGAGAGAGAGAGAGAGAGGGAGGGAGAGAGAAACCAAGAATCAGACTCATTATTGAACAAACTGATGGTTACTGGAGGGGAGGTGGATGGGGAACGCATGAAATTGGTGATGGGGATTAAGGAGGGCACTTGCTGTGATGAACGCTGGGTGTTGTGCGAAAGTGATGAATCACTATATTGTATGCCTGAAACTGGCATTACACTGTATGTTAACTACCTGGAATTTAAATAGAAACTTCAAAAAAAAAAATGACCACTGAAAGTTAGGGAGAGACATGTAAATGTTGTCAAGCAACAAGAAGTTCACTGACAAAGTTTTGTCCTTGAGAGAGGCTCCTTCACTTTGTCATTCTTGAAGGATCAGGTGGGAGCTTTCTCAAAGTTTCTAACAGGTGCCAAGAATGCAAATTTCAAATCAGTAAGCATAAATACTGATATAAAATAAACACTGATACCAAAATAAAGGTATTTCTATTACAAACTCATTGTATAGGGATCAGAAAATATAGTTTAGGAAAGAAGTTAACATGATCTGTCTTTCAGCCATTCATCACTATGGTCAACTATGTTTTACTTTGAAACCTATGATTATAAGCTTTGGTTATGTGCAATGCAAATATAAAAAAACTTAATGACATTGAATGTTGCAAATGTTTTATACTTTGCTTACTGAAAAGATAACGAATATATTTGAAGTATTTTTCTATGATAAAGATCCATTTTTTATAATTTTTATTATTTTGCTAATATATTTTAAGATGGAATAATATTGTCTAGAAAAGTATACATTATCTAGAAAAGTATACAAATACAATATTATTTTAAGATGGAATAATATTGTCTAGAAAAGTATACATGGAATGATATTGTCTAGAAAAGTATACATTACATATACATTATGTACTTTAATGTATACATAAGAGTATACATAAAAGTACACTTTAACAAGTGTCGATACTTTGTTATATTAGCTTTAGACTGCTTCAGAATGACATGTTACAGATATGGTTGAAGGCACTTATTTAACTTTCCCTGATCTTTTTAACCTCCCTTATTTACTTCCTTGAAGTGTAGATTTTCCATTCATATTTTAATTCTTTTACTATATATGTACATGTCCATAAAATATATAGTGTAGCTTTGTGTTTTCAAAGGTACACAATTAAGTCTAGTTTTATGTACCTTTTTATACCTCTTGCTTTTCTTGTTAATCATGATTTTTGTGTTTTTTTTGCTTGAGACAGAAGGAGGAGAGTAGAGGTAGAGAGAATCTTAAGCAGGTTTCCAAACCCAGGAGCCTGATGTAGGTGGAGCCTGATGTGAGTCTCTATCTCATGCCCCTGAGATCACGAACTGAGCAGAAATCAAGAGTCAGACACTTAACCAACTGAGCCACCTAGGTGCCCCATTAATGATGTTTTTGATATCTGTGTTAATATATGTTTTTGATATCTGTGTTAATATATGTTAATCCATGAGGCTTTCATTCATTTTACCTGACTTATAATTTTAACTATGTGAATAATAGGTAGGTTTCTACAACATCATTTTAATTGACCACAGAGTATAATAAATTTAAGTGTCCTTAAACCATTCCACTGTTGTTTAGATTTTATACAAATTTGTGTAATATTACATTAATCTTCTAAAAATATTCTTATAGCCATACCTCTGGTTACACCTTTCATTGCTTTCTTGCTGGGCCAAAAGTTACACATATCTTAAATTTTTCTCTCTATATTTCCTAATATATATTACATATATATTATATATCTCTCTAAATATATAATTCTAAATTCTAAAAATTACATATAATTCTAAAAATATATATAATTATATAGAAATAAATTCTAAATTCTAAAAATATTTATATATAATAAAATACATTTTTATTCTATATATAAGAAAAATATATATTATATATACAAAAATATATAAATTTATAGCTCCACTTTTACACTTATAAAACAATGAATAAGAATGCATTTTCTTTTCCAGTTTGATGTATGATAGACACAATTTTAATTTTCACTTAATAGATTATTAAAATATAAACTCTTTTTAGTCACTTGTATATTTTTTGCAGCTTCTTTGGGTATGTCCTTTGTCCATTTTTCTATGGTGTGATCTGTTTCTCCCCATATAGTAAGATAATACTTATAATCTAATTCTTTGCCCTCCCAGCTATATACCATGAAGAGTTTAGAAATTCTATGAAGTAAAATGTTTTTCCCCTCTCTTTTCTGCCCCGGATATACCATCTTAAAAGCTGTTTCCTCACACCTTAAAAACTCCAATTTTTACACAAAATGTTCATCTCTTACCATAATGCTGCCATTTGAATGACCTCCAATTCATTATACGTGAGGCCAAATAAACACATTATTTCCTTAGGTTTGTAGTTGTTGGGTAATATAGAGAGGATGCAGGTCAAGGTTCGCTACTGAGGAAGGTAGGAGTTCCCTCATCATTTTTTCACAGCTTACTAATTATTTGTGAAGGCTGAAGATATGAACCTAGTATTTAACCTTCTATCAGGAGAGCAACTGTTGAGAGCCAAGGAAACTTCAGCTCCCAGGAGGACTTGAGCACATTTCTTCTTGACCCCCTACTCTCCTTCTGTACATGACTTTGGACTAAGAAATTTAAATAATAATCATTTTGATAATGTAGTATTTTGACATAGATAGCTTTCATGTGAGAGGAACAATTTCGTGGCCTTTTTTCATGTCTTCCTACGAGACAGATTCAGACATAAGAAAACATTTCACTTCTCTCTCAGTCCAATTACAGCCTCATAATTTTTCAGACAAATCACTTTATGCCTGAACATAAACCTGTCCATTACTGAGGATTTTCAGTATATAGAAAAACAAAAGAAATTTTTCAGAGGTGAAAGTGCCCTTTGGAAAATCAGTGGCCTTGTTACTTGTTTGGGGGGAAAAAAAAGATGGGGTTGGGTTTTAGTTGATCTTACAAGTTTTCTCAGCTATAGAGGAGTCTGGGAAAACTGCAGGATAGGAGGGCCATAAGCTCATCTCATCCTGTAGATACAGGAAGGTAACATTCACATCATGGTGGATAACCTAGAAAACAACTTGAAGACTGGCAGAACAAACTCCGCTGAAAAGGGAGAGGAGAAGCCACAGTAAAGAGAGAGGAAGGGTGAAGACAGTGGGGAATTAAACAGGCCATAGCCATTCATGGGGGCCGGGGGAGCAAGAAACATGGAGAGGGGAGAGAAACAGACTATCACAATGGGGAGCCCATGTGGGAAGATGAATCCCCTCAACATTTGGCTCTGAAAGCAAGAGAAGCCAAATCTCATGAGTTCTTACAACCAGTTCTTTAAGGCCTAGAACTTTAAAAATCAGCACAATTGCCTGGAGGACACAGGAAGCTGAGTCCCCACCCGGAGAGAGACACCATGACAAACAGCCTGTGGAGATACAGCAGAGAAGCAGCAGTTTGAGAATGGCCTGGGGCATATGGGAGGGAGAGTGGTTTACTCATTCTGGAGCATGTCCCACGAGGGCAGAGGCAAGGATCATGGAGGGACTTTTCTATGAACGGAAGGAGCTGGCATGAGCCATCTCCTTCCCCTCCCCTGAGCATAAATATGGCCACCTGCAAGAATGAGCCCAGTGAGGGAGGGATGGCATTCACTGCCTGACTTGCATACACCAAGCCCCGCCCCCGCACACTGACAGAACCGCTTTTCCCAGTCACATTTGCCTCAGTCCAGGCCCTGCAGGGCCCTCCCTCAGAATACAAGTGCAAACCTTGCCAACACCACATCTGCCAACCTGAGTGCTTTGCAGGGTTGGTCCCTGAGGCAGCGGTAGCAGTGGTGGTGAGCCACGCAGAAGCATGAGGTGTACCTTGTTAAAAATGAGCAACCCATTCTGGCTGGGGACCAAACACTTCCCACAACAGGCGAAGAGAGCCTCTGCAGATGACTGGACTAAAGGAAAACGCAGCCAGGACACAAAAGCAGGACACACACAGCCCACAAAGGAGACAGCACCTAAAGCTCCAGGTCTGGAGAACAGGCAACAGTGCACTGCTGGGCATTAGAGGAGCTCTTCTTCTTAAGGCCTTTACTTTCAAGAGCAGGAGATGTAGCTGACTTTTCTAACACAGAGAAACAGACACAAAATTAGACAAAATGAGGAGATAGAGGAATACATCCTATATGAAAGAATGGGACAAAACCACAGCAAAAGATTGAAACAAAGCAAACAGAATATACCAGATAGAGAATTTAAAGTAATGATCCACGTGCCTGCATGGCTCAGTTGGTTAAGCAGCTGACTCTTGATTTCTGCTCGGGTTATGATCCCAGGGTTGTGAAACTAAGCCCTGCATCAGGCCCGGTGCTTAGCACAGAATCTGCTTGGGATTCTCTCTCTCCTTCTCTCCTCGCCCCTCCCCCTGCATGCGCTTGCTCTCGCTCTCTAAAAATAAATAAATAAATAAAATCTTTAAAATAATGTTTATAAAGATACTCACTGGACTTGAGAAAAGAGTGGAAGACATCAGTGAGATCCTTAAAATATAAAAAAAGAACTGATCAGAGATGAAGAACACAACAAATGAAATGAAAAATACACTAGATGGAATAAATAGCAGGCTTGAGGAAGCTGAGGAACAAATTCACAGTCTGGAAGAGTAATGGGAAATAATCAAGCTGAGCAGGTGAGTGAAAAAATCATGCAAATGAGAATAGACTTAGTGAATTCAGTGACTCCATCAAGCATAATAATATTTGCATTATAGGGATCCCAGAAGAAGAGAAAAGTGGGCAGAAAATGTATTCGAAAAAATAATTGCTGAAAAATTTCTGAATCTGAGGAAGGAAATAGATATCCAGAACCTGGAGGCACAGAGAATCTCTAACAATATCAACCCAAGGAGGTCCACACCAAGACACATAATAATTAAATAAAATGGCAAAAATGAGTGACAAAGAGAATTTTCAATATTTTATTTATTTAATTATCTTTTTTCAGAAAGAGAGTGGGGGAGGGGCACATGGAGAGAATTCCAAGCAGACTTTACACTGAGCACAGAGCCCAATGTGGGGCTCAATGTCATGACCATGAGATCATGTCCTGAGATGAAATCAAGAGTTGGATGCTTAACAGTCTGAGCCACACCAGTGCCTCTATAAAGAGAAAATTTGAAAAGCAGAAAGAGAAAAGACAGTTACATGTGAGGAAAAATAAATAAACAAATAAATAAATCCCATAAGGCTATCAGCCGATTTTTCAGCAGAAACTTTGCAAGCCAGAAGAAAGTGGTAGGGTATATTCAAAGTGCTGAAAGCATCCAGAATAGGAGAGATAAAGAGTTCCTAGACACACAAAAGTTAAAGGGATTCATGACCACTTAACCAGCCCTACAAGGAATGTTAAATGCGACTGCTTGAGTGGGAAGGAAAGACCATGAATAAACATGAGAAAACAAAAGCAGTAAAAATAAGTATATCTGTAAAAATCAGTCAAGGGTTTCACAAAATGAAAGGATGTAAAATATGACACCATATACCTAAAGTGTGGTGGGGAGAGGAGTAAAGAATGGGTTTAAACTTAAGTGACTGTCAGCTTAATAGAGACTGTTAAATGCAGAAGATTGTTTTGTACAAACCTAATGGTAACCACAAATCAAAAACTGGTAATAGATATGCAAAGAATAAAGAGAAAGGAACCCAAGTATATCACTAAAGAAAGTCATCAAACCATAAAAAGGAGGAAGGGAAGGATTAGAGAACTACAAAACAACCCGAAGTACCAAAATACACACCTATCAATAATGACTTTGAATGCAAATGGACAAAATGCTCCAAAAGACATAGGAGGACAGAATGGGTTAAAAAAAAAAAAAGACCCATTCATATGCCTTATACAAGACTCATTTCAGTCCTAAAGACATATGCAGGGGCGTCTGGGTAGCTCAGTGGGTTGAGCAACTGCCTTCGGCTCAGGTCATGATCCTGGAGATCCAGGATCAAGCCCCACATCAGGCTTCCTGCTCGGCAGGAAGCCTGCTTCTCCCTCTTTCACTCCTCCTGCTCCTGCTTGTGTTCCCTCTCTAGCTGTGTTTCTCTCTGTCAAATAAATAAGTAAAATTTGAAAGAAAAAAAAAAAGAAGACATATGCAGATTTTTAAAAAGATTTTATTTATTTATTTGACACACAGAGAGATCACAAATAGGCAGAGAGGCAGGCAGAGAAAGAGGAGGAAGCAGGCGCCCTGTAGAGCAGAGAGCCCAATGGGAGACTCCATCCCAGGACCCTGAGATCATGATCTGAGCTGAAGGCAGAGGCTCAACTCTCTGAGCCACCCTGGTGCCTGACACATGCAGATTTTTAAGTGAGCAGATAAAACATTTATCATGCAAATGGATATCAAAAGAAAACCAGAATAGCAATACTTATATCAGACAAAATGGACTTTAAAGCAAAGACTATAACAAAAGACAAGAAAGAACACTATATAATCATTAAGGGGACAATCCAACAAGAAGATATAACAATTGTAAATATTTATGCACCCAAATACATAAAGCAGCTATTAACAAAAATAAAGGAAAGTGATTGATAATAATACAGTAATAACAGGAGGGTTTTTTTTTTTTAAGATTTTATTTATTTATTTGACAGAGAGAAATACAGCTAGAGAGGGAACACAAGCAAGGGGAGTGAGAGAGGGAGAAGCAGGCTTCCCGCTGAGCAGGAGCCCAATGTGGGGCTCGATCCCGGGTCTCCAGGATCATGACCTGAGCCAAAGGCAGTCGCTTAACCAACTGAGCCACCCAGGCACCCCAACAGTAGAAAGTTTTAATGCCTGGCTTATATCAATGGACAGATCAACTCAACACAAAATCAACAAGAAACAGTGGCTTTGAATGACACACTGGACCAGATGAATTTACCAGATATAATTCAGAACATTCCCATCCTAAGGCACCTGGGTGCCTCTATCGGTTAAACATCTGCCTCTGGCTCAGGTCATAATCCCTGGGGTCCTGGGATCCAGCTCTGTGTTGGGCTCCCGGCTTGGTGGGGAGCCTGCTTCTCCCTCTCCTCTGCTCCTCCCCCTGCTTGTGTGCTCACTGTCAAGTAAAAACAAAAAAACAAAAAACAACACTCTACCCACCCTGAAACAGCAGATTACACATTGTTTTCAAGCTCCACATGGAACATTCTCCAGAATAGATCGCATAGGCCACCAAAAAGTTTCAACAAATGCAAGAAGACTGAAATCACACCACGCATCTTTTCTGACAGCAACACTTTGAAACTGGAAATGAATCACAAGAAAAAAATTGGAGAAAACACAAATCAGGGTGGTTAAATAATATGCTTCTAAACAATGAATGGGTCAACCAAGAGTGCAAAGAGGAAATGAAAAATTACAGAGAGAAACAAAAATGAAAACAAAATGGTCCAAAGTCTTTGTTATGCAGCAAAAGCAGTTCAAGGAGGAAGTTTATAGCCATACAGGCCTACCTCAAGAAGCAAAAAAAAATCTCAGTAAACAACCTAATCTTATACCTAGAGGAGCTAGAAAAAGAAGAACAAACTATACCCAAGAACAGGAGGAAAGAAATAATAAAGATTAGAGCAGAAAAAAATAATATAAAAACTAAAAAAGCAATGCAACAGATCACTGAAATCAGGAGTTGGTTCTTGGAAAAAATTAATGAAATTGATAAATACCTAGCCAGACTCATAAAAAGGGGGGGAGGGTAGAGAGAAGTGGGTAGAGAGGAAGGGAGGGGACTCAAACAAAATCAGAAATGAAAGATAAGTAACAACTGATACCACAGAAATACAAATGATTAGAAGAGAATATTATGAAAAATTATATGCCAACAAATTGAACAACCTAGAATAAATGGTTAAATTCCTGGAGACATATAACCTATTAAAACTGAAGCAGGAAGAAATAAAACATTTGAACAGACCTATTACCAGCAATGAAATTGAATCAGGAATCAAAAAATTCCCAGCAAATGAAAGTCTAGGACCAGACAGCTTCATAGGCAAAGTCTACCCAACATTAAAGGAGGAGTTAATACCTATTCTTGCCAAACTTTCCCAAAAAATGGGAGAGGAAGGAAAACTTCTGAATTCATTCTGAGGACATCACCATTCTTTTTTTTTTTTTTTTTTTTTTTTTGACATCACCATTCTGATACCAAAATCAGATAAAGACATCACAAAAAAAGAGAACTACCGGCCAAGATCTCTGATGAACACAGATGAAAAATCCCCAACAAAATACTAGTAAATTGAATCCAACAATACCTTAACAAAATCATTCACCATGATCAAGTGGGATTTATTCTCAGGATGCAGGGTTTGCTCAATATTCACCAACCAATGTGATATGTAGCATCAGTAAGAGAAAGGATAAAAATCATGATCATTTCAACAGATCTACATCTGTTGACAAAAGTGTTGACAAAGTACAACATCCATTCATGATAAAAACCCTCTGCAAAGTAGGTCTACAGGGAACACACATCAACATTAAAGGTCCTATATGAAAAATCCACAGCAAACATCATCCTCAATGGGGAAACACCAAGAACTTTTCCCTTAAGGTCAGGAAAAGACAAGGATGTCCACTCTCACCACTTGTATTCAGCATAGTACTGGACTCCTAGCCACAGCAATTAGACAACAAAAAGCAATCAAAGGCATACAAATTGGTAGGGAAGATGTAAAACTATCACTATTTGCAGATGATGTGACACTATATATAGAAAACTCAAAAGACTCCACCAAAAAAGTACTAGAACTGATAAATGAATTCAGTTAGGTAGCAGGATACAAAAATCAATGCACAGAAATCCATTGCACCTCTATATACTAATAATCAAGCAGCAGAAAGAGAAATTAAGATAACAGTGGTTGACCCCCATGCAAAGTTGAAGGCTTAAACAAAGCAAATGAATGCCTTTTGGATGTCTGATATTATATATTTTATACACGCAAACATATATTGAAAGATGCAGTGGTACTCAAATCTGCCCACATATTTTAAATGTATATTTTGTTAGATATGTCTTATGTCTATCAACAGAAATAGTTAAGTGTAGTCACAGTGGTACATTTAAAAAACCCAGGCTTGAGATGCAAAGTCAGAATGCCATCAGTGCTAAAGAATCTGTGTGTATACTTCTCAGCATAAGGATATACAAATCCTTAAATCATTCAAGAGGGTTCAAGTTCTTGTTCCTATAGGCCTCTGGAGATGGTGATGTCTTGGACTCCTTTGGTAGAATAATATGATGCCTCTAACTGTTCCCCTATGCTTGGGAAGAGAAGCCATGGAGACATGAAAATTTTCTTCAAATACAGTTCTCTCCCTTTTTAAGTGAAAAAGCTCTCCTTATTCTCTGAAGTCAACTCTCCATAATTCAAATTTAATCAAGAATTGTTTAAGTTCAAAGCGGAGGGCCAGTGAATTGGCCCTTATTACTCCATGGAAGCATGGCTTTAGCCAGTAAAGAACAATCATCACCACCCTATATCAATCTCAGTTTTCATCAGTTTTGAATATGGAAGGTCCTGAGGAATGCATTCCTCACAAAAAACCCATAGCTTTCCTCAGTCAGAAAAACTGGCATGTGGAGGAACTTTAGATTTCTTGTGCATTGCTCCAACACCCAGGCTGTGAACAGTGGAGCTAAGTTATGAGAAAGGCCTACCTTCATATGTGGTGAAAGACTTACTACCAATTAACTTCAACAGCCTGTCTAAACTTCTAGTGGACTCTCAGTATCTGGAATTGTCCAAGCAAAGATAGAATGATCATGTGCCGAGAATGTTGTGAGAACACTCATCGGTTAAAAAAGTTGAGTGGGACAGCACTTATATTACCTTTCACTATAAGTTTTTATGACTAAATAGATCAATTACTTTAACCTTTTCTGATGAGTGCTATCTATCTTGTATTTCTTCAATAATCTCAGGTGTCATTTATACAATTTTCCAAATTATTTACATATATAATATGCATTTTAAATATATACTTATCACTGATAAACAACATTTATCAAACACTATATATTTGAAGTCACAGACTTAAAATATTTGATAAAGGAGCCAAGAATACTCAATGGAGAAAAGACAGTCTCTTTAATAAATGGTGCTAGGAAAATTGGATAGTCACATGTTTAAAAGAATGATGTAGACCCTGTATTACACTACTTACAAAAACTAGTTCAGAGTGTATTAAAGACCTAAGTGTAAGACTGGAAACCATAACTCATAGATGAAAACAGAAAAGGTTCCTTGTAGATGATTTTTTGGATATGACACCTAACGCAAAAGCGGCAAAAGTAAAAACAAACCAATGGGACCACATCAAACTAAAAAGCTGGTGCATAGAAAAAGAAATGATCAACAAAATGAATGGGAATGGGAAAACATATTTGTAAAGCATGTATCTGATAAGGGGTCAAAATCCAAAATACATAAAGAACTTACACAACTTAATAGCAAAAAACAATAATCTGATTAAAAATGGGACCTGAATACACACACACACACTCACACTTTTTTAGAGAGTGTGTGCGTGCCAGTGAAGGTGGGAGAGGGGCAGAGAGAATTTTGAGCCTGTTCCTCAGCCAGCACCAGCCCGTTTCAGGGCTCTTATCTCATAACCAGAAATCATTACCTGAGCCAAAATCAAGTCTGAGGCTTCACTGACTAAGCCACCCAAATGCCCCCCCTTTTATTTTTTTGGTAAGTAGGCTCCATGCCTAGGGTGGAGCCCAACACCGAGCTTGAACTTACAACCTTAAGGTCAAGGCTGGAGCATACTCAACTGACTGAGCCACCCAAGTGCCCCTGAATAGACATTTTTTTTAAAAGATTTTATCTATTTATTTGACAGACAGAAACACAGCAAGAGAGGAAACACAAGCAGGGGGAGTGAGAGAGGGAGAAGCAGGCTTCCTGCTGAGCAGGGAGCACGATGTGGGGCTGGAGCCCGATGCAAGGCTCGATCCCCGGTCTCTGGGATCATGACCTGAGTGGAAGGCAGCTGCCCAACCAACTGAGCCACCCAGGCGCCCCAAGAATAGACACTTTTTTAAGGCAGATAGATGAATGAATGGCCAACAGACACAAGAAAAGGTGCTCAATATCACTAATAATTAGGGAAATGTGAATTAAAACCACAATGAGATATCACCTTATGTCTATTAGAAGGACTATTACTAAAAAGAGATAACAAAGGGTAGAGACAATGTAGAGAAAAGGAAACTCCTGTGAACTGTTAATGGGACTGTGAATTTGTTTTGTTTAACTTTATAGCACAATCTTTTGACTATATCTTCTTCTTTTCATTTAAATTCAATTAATTAATATATAATATATTATTGGTTTCTGAGGTAGAGATAAGTGATTCATCAGTCTTATATCATACCCAGCACTCATTATATCATGTGCCCTCCTTAATGTCCATCACCCAGTACCCCATCCCCCCACCTCCCTCCCCTCCAGCAACCCTCCATTTGTTTCCTATGATTAAGAGTCTCCTTTGGTTCATCTCTCTCTGATTTCATCTTGTTTTATTTTTTCACCTCTTCCCCTATGATCCTCTGGGTTTTTTTTTCTTAAATTCTACATATAAGTGAGATGGTGGGAATGTAAGCTGGTACAGCCACTCTGAAAACAGTATGGAATTTCCTCAAAAAGTTGAAGAGAGAGCTACCCTACCACCAGCAATTGCACTACTGAATATTTACCCCAAAGATACAAGTGCAATGATCCAAATGGGCACCCACATCCCAATGTTTATAGCAGCAATGTCCACAATAGCCAAACTATGGAAAGAGCTCAGATATCAACCGACAGATGACTGGATAGAGAAGATGTGACATGTGTATACAGACACACACACAATGGAATACTACTCAGCCATCAAAAATGAAATCTTGACATTTGTAATGATGGATGGAACTAGAGGATATTATGCTAGACAAATTCAATCAGGGACTGTGAATTTGTCTACCCACTATAAAAAACCATATGGAGGTTCCTCAAAAAACTAAAAATACAACTACCATGTGATCTAGCATTTCCACTTGTGGGAATATACCCAAAGGGAAGAGAAACACCTCATTAAAGAGTTATCTGCAATCCCAGATTCACTTCAGCATTATTTACAATAGCCCAAACATGGAAACAACCTAAGTACCCATCAGTGGATAAGTGGATAAAGAAGTAGGTGTGATATCATACACACACACACACACACACACACACACACACACACACACACACAGAAATGTTAGCCTTAAAAAGGAAATCCTGCCATTTGTGACAATATGTATGGACCATGAAGGCATTCTTCTAAGTGAAAAAGTCATACAGTGAAAAATAAATGCTGTGTGATCTCACTTATATGTAGAATCTAAAAAACAAATCAAAGTTACAGAAAAAGAGATCAGGATGTCGTCACCGGATTTGGAGGGTGGGTGAGAGGGTGGAGTCAGGGGAAGTAGATGAAGGTAGTAAAAGTTACAAACTTCCAGCTATTAAGATATAGAAGTACTAGGGATGTAAAGTACTACATGATAACCATGGCTAATGTTGCTATATATCTGAAAGTTGTTAAAAGAATAAATCCTAGGAGTTCTCATCAGAAAACTCTTTCTTTTTTAATCTATATAAGATGATGGATGTTAACTTACTGTGGAAATCATTTTACAATATATTTAAATTGTCATAATGCTGTACACCTTAAACTTATACAGTGCCCTACGTCAATTATATCTCAATAAAACTGGAAAATAAAATTAACTACAGGCTACTGGGAAAATATATAACATTAGTGAATGCAATGTGGGTCTCTCCAAAGAGCACCAGAAATCTGCCTACAAAGTTAAAAATTCAGCCAAAAGCCGGGTTATCTTCTCTGAACAAAGCTATATAATGCATTAATTTTTCATTATTTACAGTTGCCCAGGAATCCACATTATAAATCTTGACATCACTTTTGATTTCTTGTCTTCTTTTTCCATGTTTGTGACACCCGTTGATAATAGTTTTGCACTCTTTTCAATACATCTCCTCTTTTCCATTTGCATCACTGCCTCTCCAACTCCTCCTTTAGTGCTGCTCACTCAGACAATGACAGTCACTCCCTGTTTGCTCACATTCATTCATTCAACAAATGTAAAACGAGGACTCACTACGTTCCATTTGGGGTTACGGCAACCAACAGCAACAAAACCCTGTCCTCTAAGGATCCATCCTTGTAAAGAGAGATGGAGTTAACAGTCCCTCCTCTCCCCATCCAACCCACACACAGTAATCGTTTTCCTAAAAATCACGATGGTGAATGTGTCACCCTTTGAAAACCTTTCTGGAGTTTGAAAGGTTTGAAATTTAAGATGCTTCATGGACTGAACCTAAAATCTCTTTCTAGGCCAATAACCCCCAGCTGTCTCTCTTTTCATTTGGTCCAGAGAACTCGGACACAGTACCAGTCTCAAACATCCCTAGAGCTTCCTGCCCCATCCCTTTTTCTCAAAAATTGTTTTTTAGAGTACAATGCCAGATGGCCCCAGAGTTCTTACCTCCTGGTATTCACACTTGTATAGTCCCCACCTACCTCACACAACCTCTGAATATGATGGGATGCCACTCTTGTGGTTGGGCTCCTACTGAGGAGATTTTGAGTTAATTAAAAGGGAGAGCATCTGGGTAGGGGTCACCTAATCAGATAAGTCCTTAAGAGGGATTGGACACTTGAGTCCTTGCCTAGCTTGGAGCCAAAGCAGGGTTTGAACTCACAACCCTGATATCAAGACCTGAGCTGAGTTCCAGAGTCAGATGCTCAACAGCCAAGCCACCCAGGTGTCCCTGCATTTTGTTGAACTTGAAGGGAAAAATTCATGTTGCAGAGTGAGTCATATGGCAGGAAATGACAAGTAACCTATAGGAGCTGAGAATAACCTCCCCCTGCCCCAAGTTGGCAGCCATTAATTGATGGGGAATTAGTCCTACAACTGCAAGGGACTCAATTCTGCCAATAATCTCATGAGCTTTGAGGAGTGAACAAAGCCACAGGGACTGCAGTCCTAGCTAACTCTTTGATTTCAGCTCTGTGAGATCCTGAGCAAAGGACCCAGTTAACCTAGCTCCTGACCCCAAAAAACTGTGAGCTAGTAAGTCAGTGATGTTGTAAGCAGCTAATATATGTTAATTTATTAGGCAGCTACAGAAAATTATTACAGCCTTTCCAGTTCACCTGGAAATATTGTACCATGCACCAGGACCTCCAGGACCTGGTTTAAATGTTTATCTCTTTCATGTTTGCCTGGATTTCCCTACCCAAAAATTATCTTTCTCTAAATTTCCACAGGACTTTTATTTGCCCTTTGTGGCACTCCTTGCTTTTCCCACAGCTATTTGTGTATGTCTTCATTCTCCTCAGGTGTAAGTTCTGTGAGACCAGAGATGACCTTGCCATCGTACAAATGCATTATGTTTTGTACAGTCACTGAAACGACTATTCACTTCTGTCTTCAGGTCATTATTGCTCAGGGATCTGAGAGTTAAAGCTTCAGGCTTCATTTTCGTTTTGTGCTTCTGAGCAGCTTCACATGGTGAAGCCCAAGTACAGAATTTGGTGACCTGAACTTCCCTCAAAACATCATCCAAAAGGCTAATTCTTTTGTCAGAGTCAACAACGTGTACGTTCAACATATTTAAAATCCAGAGTTGAAGGTCATTAGCCACAGATTTCGGAGTGGGGAAATTTACAGATAAGCCTGGTAGCCCTTAGAGCCACCGGGGCCGGCATGCTGCCTCCTGGACAGACACCGGGTTTGGGGCAGCCGTTGCTCTCTCCACACATGTCACTTCCTTTTTACCAAAACCACAGCGTCTCCCACCTGTGTGTGTTCACATGGATTTAAATAAGACATAACCAGGAACCCAGGCTCGGAAAAGAGCTTCCCCCGGCAGTGGAAGCATTACGGCGAGAGTTGGTTAATTGAAATCATGCATCGAACTAAGTTGCCACTCTGATGCGATCTGACAAAAATGATCATAGGATAAAATTGCCTCTTGCTGATCCCCACCTATCTTCCATTTCAACTTGCAGCCAGATTGAAGCAAACTGCTCCAATTTACTGCTCCCGACCTGCTGATAATGGACACTTTGCCGTGCACTCTCCCTTCATTACTGCTCAGGTCAGGGCTGTTAACAGGGACTCTTGCCACTTTTGACAGATAGTCACTACTAAGATGAATGGCGGTAGCCACATGACCACTTAGGACCGGGCCTTCCCTCTCCAGCACCTTCAAAATGCCTTTAAAAAGAAAAAAAAATAAAAATAAAAGACCGTACTTCACTGTTTAACTCTTTATTAACTAGGAGAATCAATAGAAACCAGGCAACTGTGACCTCGTGATTCCTTTACTGTAGAGCTGCAAATATTTCAAAGAAATCATCTAACAGCATTTTAAAATGGAAGTTGCTAGTGAGGCTGCCTTTGTACATTTTCTTCTACTGGGGGATGGAAACGGGGCTGTACCTGGAGATCTTTATGGGGAAGGAGAGAGTCATTAGCCCCAAGTCTCAACTGGGCTAAATCTCATGAAGAAGTGGGTACTTTTCTGAGTTAAAATTGGCTTGTTTCATAATGATAGAAATGATTTGTTAGAGAAAATAGGCTCTTTTTACTACCACAAAGATGAACGGAACCCACGAGGCTGCTACTCTTTCAATTATTCACAAAAAACTCTTTTTGAAAACTTTTTGATACCAACATTTCTAAGGTATTCCACTTATATTTAGAAAGAAAAAAGATGAGAGAGGAAGGCATACATCAGTATCTTATTCAATAGACACACTTAGTTTAGATAGTGTTTAATGACTAAGTTTTAAGAGCACACCAGAGGGGAATGTAGTGCATATGCTTTATGTTCCTTAAAGCTTCTAACTGAATTCTGTGTATAAACTATATATGCAGTTTGTATAGAATGCTCTCGTTTCTAATTCTTGATCTGCTCATCATTTCTCCACTTGACAAACAGTCAAATGGGCTCTGAGAACTCTTATTAGATTTACACTGCGTTGTCTAATTCACTCTGCCTCATGAAAGCAGATGAACTATTAAATACCATCATCTGTTATCCACCATTAAAATTAATTGATTTTTATGTCACTTTAGAACTAATGAATTATTTAGAGATAGTCTCATAAACTACAAAGCATAGTGGGAAAGCTCTTTTATTTCCTATCACTTCTAGTAAGGTTGAACAGTCCTATGCCTCCGCTAGTTTTCCTCTCAGCAGAAATCTCAAAAACATAGCTGTTTTCAATAATTACATTTCATGGAGAAGAGCCACATTTATGAAAAAGGCTTTGAAGATTTGGATGATGCTTAACTTTACTCTGGGAGAGGCTTGTCATATGGACGGATATTTCCAGATCCAGTCTGGTGTTGCCATCAGGATAATATAATTGGAATGAACATGCTATTAAACAGAAATAAAACCCTAGAAAATAGTAATAATCAGAAAAATAAACACACGGATAGTGTTTTTACTGTGTTGCCTGAAAAAAATCTTACTTGATATTTTGGTTCAAAGATTGCGTAGCTATACTACAATGATAATTCGTGGTTATGGAAAATTTATGTGCTAGGCACCGTGCCAAACAATTTCAACATGCATTGTTTCATTTAATCTTTAAATATTCCCACGATACGAGCTTTATTTTTGTCCTCATCTCACAGATAGGGAAACTAAGGCTTTGAGGGACCGAGCACTTTGTCCCAATTCACAGAATTAATGAAAGGAGTTGGCATATGACCCAGAGCAGTCTTACTCCAAAGTCAAAGTCTTGAATGTTCTACCCTACTGCCTCTTTCTTCTCAATGTCACTTTCTCACTTGGCATGGATGGTGAGGGGGTCATTCATTGTTCAACATTTTTATCCATTTAATGTTTATTGGAAGATAATCCTTTCACTTGCAAACTGGTTCAGTCAATGGCAAAAAATTCTTGCGTTCTAGAATTATCTTCCAATATTAATAAAATTGCTCCATGTAAAATTTAGCAAACTAACAAAGCTCTGTGTTTAGTGGCACTCCTCATCCCCCACTGTGACATGAACAGCGGGCAGTAGGTAACGATAGGTCCACGTGTACTGAAGGAATCTTGAAAAGCAAGTGAAAAGGAGGACCCAAAGCATTAAGGACAAGCCGGTGTGATGAGCACTGGGGCTTATAAGATATGACTCACTTTCTATACCTGAAACTCATATTGCACTGTATGTTAAATAGCTGGAATTTAAAAACTTGAAAGACCAAGAAAAAAGAAAAGACCCAAAGCATCTCAGGCTGAGTGAGAGGACCATGTGCTCTGCTTTGTTTGGGACTGTCCCAGGTTTTGTTAATGGTCCTGACATAATTATTAGAAGAACCCCCTTTCTAGTCACAGTATTGTCTCACTTTGCATAATAAACCAGAGGGCTACCACAATTTTAAGAGAGAGGTTATTCTGCTTATCAGTACACTCAGCTGTAAACCATCTCTACCCATCCCACAGAGCTGGACAGCCTACTGCTTGAGTGAGCTTTCAATATTTCAGACTATACACTGCAGCATCAGGAGCAGTAGATGCACCTGCTTCACTGGACTCCTTACCCCTTCCTCTCATTTCCTCTTGTCAGTTGGCCACTGTGACGGTCTTTTTGCCACAGCATTCGCTAAGCTAAAGCAGAAACAGGCCTTGCTGGACAGGTGTTTGTAGAGGTAATTAAAGGCCACAATGGTTGGCTGTAAATAAGGGAAGTGAGCCCCCAAAATCTGGGGGCACCCAATTCAATCAGCTGAAACGTCTTAAGGAGCAGAGCTGAGGTTTCTCGAAAAGAATTCTGCCCGTGGACCGCAGTGCCACCAATGCCCAAGACTTCCAGCCCGACCACCCTCCCTATGGATTTCAGACTCCCCTCTCCAGCTCCTATAATCACATAAGCCAATTCCTTGCATTAAATCTCTTTGTATCTCCTGTTGGTCGTTTCCTCTGTTGAACCTGACTGATATAGTCCCGTAATGCCTGCTGAGGCTTCCTTCAAATCCTTTGCATGCTCCCCCCAGACTCTTCTTTTATGCCTAGGTAATGCCAGTGGCTCTGTGCCTCCCCTCCCTTCTTAGCCTGCCACCAAAGCCAGATAAATGTTCCTAGATCACTAAACTCGTAACTTAACATCTAATCCTTTTTAAGGGCTAATACACTCCCAAGCACTCTGCTAGACACTGATGACACACAAAAAAACAAAGTATTGTTTGTTTTCTAGGGTCTCACCACCGCGGCACTCCCCAGCAGAAAACTTGCAAAGTTCCCTCCAATGCATGAAGGACAGGGGAAACTACTCAGCCCTGCAAGGCAGACCGTGCTGACCTCCATCTGCCTCCCAAGACTCTGATCCCACAAGTGCCTAAGACATGAGCTTACCTGCTCTCTTCATGGCTTCCAACGAGGCAGGTTTCTGTCAGTATTTCCCAGGTCTTTCTTTTCAGGTCAGTGTTTTGCTGTGGGGAGCAACACCGGTCTCTTTAAAGCAGAATGAGATTCGGAGAATGGGTTACCTAACTGCTGGAAGGTTTGGTGACACAAGCCCATGACAGGTCCTTCCAGAAAGCTCTCAGAGTCACACCGCCAAGCTGGCCCCTCATGAAAACTGCTTCCCGGGCCACATCCAGAAGATGGAGAATCTGCTCAACTGGGGGACGAGACTTTCATCTCAGGGCCAGGAAGCCGCTGCTCGCCAGGGCTACTGTGTCTGCCTCAGTTCCTGTCAAACTAGCGGCTGCTCACTGAGAAACTGTTACAGAACCACCACCATCTTGACGAGGACGCTTGCTGGCAGAAAACTGGTGACGCAGCGGGAAGATGGCTTCCTCTCCACATCCGCCTTCCACGTCTGGCGCGAGTGCATCTAGCAGGCCTCAGAACAGCAGCTGCAAGGGATTCTGGAAGAACAAGGCATTTAGCTTTCCCAGCTGCCGGTAGCATGAGAAGGCTCAGCAGAGGAGGTTAAGGTAGAAGCCGATTGCGTGCCCCTTTTTCCCTCACTGTTGTTTTTTATCCACCCTGGGAAGTTTTTATGCTCATCCTCCTCAAATAAGGATTATCTGCTTTAGTAAAAAGTCTTAGTGTCCTTAGGACATAATGTAATTTGTAGCACATAGAAGTGTGTCGGATAGATATCTGTTCAATAAACGAATGAAACACACGTTATAAGTTATTCCTTTATTGACACAATCACAATGATAAGTTATAGTTTATCTTAAGTAAATCTTTTCCAGCAAATTATAGGAACCATATGCCATATGGTGCCCCATGTAACACTTACATGTGGAAGACACTTGGTAAACATTTCTGGGATAGATGGATCGAAGAATAGGGTCTGACCTGCACACCTCAAGCAGGGCATCAATGTTTCTCCAGGACGCGCAGTCACTGGACTCTAAGGTAATATTTTGTGTGTTATAGAAGCCCATGATATAAATATTGCCTCTATGTTTATATGTTTTGTCTCCTAAGACTTATTTTTATTGGGTGTTTCTTTCTCCTACAATTGTAGCCTAGTAAGAACTAATTTTATACAAACATACTTTTCTGAATAATACACTTCATTTTAAAAGACTAATGGTAAGGGAGATTTATATAATAATCATGCTCCTGATCATTTATGTTTGCAGTGAGGACAAAAGCAGATAAAACCTAAAATGGGAAAAGTGGGGGCATCCTCTGACGTGATGGTGGTGTGATGGTCTGGATGTTTGTGTCCCTTTAAAACTCACATGTTGAAATCCCAATGCCCAATGGGATGGAATTAGGAGGTAGGGCCACTGGGAGGTGATTAGGTCATGAGGGTGGAGCCCTTGGGGAACAGGATTAGTGCTCTTATAAAAGACACCCCACAGAGTGTCCCAGCCCCTACTGCTAGGTGAGGTCACCGTGAGAAGTCTGATACTCGGAAGAGGGCCCTCACCCAACTCTGAACTTAGATTTGAAGCCTGCAGAGCTGTGAGAAATTTCTGTTGTGTATAAGCCAGTCGGTGGTATTTTGTGAGAGCAAGCTGACTGGTCTAAGACACATGTCAAATATATAAAAACTGCCAGAAAGAATAGAAAGATGACCTTTGCAAGAATGGGATAAATTCCTATGAGAGAGGCTTGTTGTTAGAACATACTGCATCGCCCTGAAACCTGTCCCCAACCATGTGAGGTGCTTGCCACGCACACTGGGCCTCTTGAGAAACTTCCAACCAGCTGAAAGAAGGTTTCAGAATGGGCCACTTCGACGTCTGTTTCATCTGTATTGCAGACGCTGGAATGAGTCACGTGATATGCTTCCCACGGGAGACTAGGCAGTGCCTCACATTTACTGTCTCTACCTACCCAAATGCCTCAGCCATCTATGGCTGGGTGGCTTGTTCCTGGAAAGGTTAGTGAACTACGTTATTCTGTGTGTTAAGTTAGGGATATCACTACCCTTTCAAGAAGTCTTCCCACCAGTTCCTTAGAACCCCTTCATTAAAACTATTTAAATTTAATTTAAAATTATATATTTCTTTCCTATTAAACTGAAACTGCTATAACATTACATATATTTTCCAAAACATGTTTTGGTTGAGAAATTTCCTTGGCAGTAACTTCCCTTGTTAACATTTTCATGACAATAAACCAGGCTCACCCTTATTACTGCAGTTCAGGGTTTCCCGACCTCGGCATTGAAAGCATTCTGGACCAGACCAGTCCTCGTGTGGGGGTCATTTTGTGCATTTTAGGGTGTTTAATAGCAGCGCTGACCTCTACCCACTAGTTGCCAGTCACAAATTTCTTCTCCCTCTTCTTCCCGTCCCCACTCAATTTGTGATAATCAGAACTATTTTTATTCCTGATAAATGTCCCCTAGTTGAGAATCATTGCTTCACCTCCTTAAGGTCAAAGTTCTTGGTGATCGAATAGGCTTTGCTAGAAATCAGAACAACCAAGCCTGTATCTTTAAAGAATTAGAGAAAAATCTTTTTTCTTTTTTTAAGTCGGTCCACACCCAGCGTGGGGCTTGTACTCATGACTCCTGAGACTGAGAGCTATATGTTGTACCAAATGAGCCAGCCAGGTGCCCCTAGAATCATTATTGCTTTGTGTGTGTGAGAGATGTAAGACCACACGGTTATTTCAATTAGTTTAAAGTAACACAAATCATGAATTTTTGCATTGATTTAGAAAGATAAATCTGAGATGCCTGGTACCACCCCAACCCCCATTTTTCTGTACTAGATTACTATGTAACTATAGAGATTAAAATCTTTAGAATTTATGTTTCAATAATCAATTTACATTTCCATACCAAAATTTTATTAAACTTCTTCAGTTAAAACTGAAGAAGGTCAGTTAAAACTGAGCTAACTCCTGGGGAGCCTGGGTGGTTCCCTAGGTTGGGTGTCTGACTCTTGATTTCAGCTCAGGTTGTGATCTTGGGGGTCGCGAGATGGAGCTCTGTGTTGAGCCCCGAGGTGGGCTCTGTACTCAGAGGTTTATCTGCTTCTCTCCTCTTCCTCTGCTCCTCCCCCTGCTTCTATTCTCACTCTCTAAAATAATAAATAAATCTTAAAAAAACAAAAATTGGGGCACCTGGGTAGCTCAGTCAGTTAAGCTTCTGCCTTTGGCTCAGGTTCTGTTCCCAGGATCCTGGAATCGAGGCCCACATTGGGCTTTCTGCTCAGAGGGGACCCTCCTTCTCCCTCTCTCTTTATCCCTCCCCTCCCTTCCACTTGTTCTCTCTCTCTCAAATTAAAAAAAAAAAATCTTTAAAAACAAAACTCCAAAAAACAAAAACTGAGCTAACTCGGGGTAGTGAATATTAATTCATCTTTCAGACTTACATAGAAGGGAACTACCACAAAGTATGCAGGATGCTGGACCCTATTTTATAATAGAAGAGAGGTGTGTTTAAGTTGCGTTTTCTTTGCCCTTGCCTCTTTACTCCTGAACTAAAGACTTGAGTTACCTGGTGGGTGGAGGATGGGAGTGGGAGGTCTGCCATCAGCTTGAACAAATGTCCCAGGAGTCAGATCATTTGACTGACCCTTAAGGGAATGGGGCTGTTTCTCGGAGGTTTCCCCTCACGACACTTGGGCACATTCCACGTTGCTCATAGTCTCATGACCGTGTTCTTGGTGGCTCTGGTCAAGACTTCCCTGCTTTCCATCCTCTCCCTTTTGCTTAATCCCAATCTCTTTGTATTTTAGGTTTCCTGTCACAAAAACGACCTCACATACTGAATCTCTGTATCTTCCTTTTAAAACATGTTCCTCTCTGTTGTTTTAGAGGAGGGCCTTGAGGGGTTTTTTTAATCCATTTTCAATTACATAGACACAATCATATCACATGAGTACAAGGAACCTGTATTTTTTTTCAGTCCTTCCTAAGCAAAGCTGGGGCTCAGCAGCACAAACATTCCGTACCTGCTGCCTGAGAGCACAGCGAGGAGAGTAGGAGCACAGAGACTACTAACGTGTGCTTTGTTTGTGTGCTAGGAAAGCATGTCATAACCCACTGGCCACCAGGAGAGCACTTGAATGACCCAACTGCTTTCTTCCAGCGCCTACAGAAACAAGAAGTTCTTTACTGTGTGTGCCTTGGGCTGAAGCAGTCTATGGTTTCTTGGATTCCCCACAGGGCGTCCTGGCGATTCCAGCAAGTTCTAGCAAGTTCCCCATCACTGCAATAATTCCCACGGTCTCCGGGCCTGGACTGGGTGGGGAGTGGTCTGTCCCATGACCCTGAGGCTCTTCCGCCCCACTTCATCACCACCAAACCACTAGTGGGCTTCTTGTAGACCCCATCATGTGTACTGGCTTCACAAGAAGACAAGGGATCCAGTCTGTCTTCAACTCGTCTGGTCATCTCAAGGAGCCATTAAGCTAAGCATGGATCCAGAGGGAAATGAAGCTGGAGATTAATACAATCACACGCACATACACACCTGCCATCTATTGTTTTTGTGCTTTTCAGCATCTCAGCTAAAAAGAAAGAGCCCCATGTTAACATACCACGACTGATACAGCAAAGAACAGGCTGGTATAAAAATGTCTTTGCAAACTCCTGTATTCAAAGCCCAGAGACTCGTGATCTCCGATTGTCTTTGGCCCCAAAACAGTTTCATGCTTAGATTGGCCACAGCGTCTCAGAAACAAGGAAATTAATCCTTCATAGCCTCCTGTGCTAATGGGCTTCAAAGTGAGCCTCACAGCAGAGAGGGGTCAGGATGTGTGATGCCTGTGGGTGAGGAGCATTTCTCCAGTAAGAGCTATGTTGGGGGAGGGTGTGCTAATTTTTGGGATCTTCTCTATTGAGGAAGGCAGAAAAAAAGAGGTGGATTTAGGTGAGTTTGGGAATTGCCTGTGTTGTTCCCTAGACAGGTTTGAGAGTTATTGTCCCACAAGCAATACCGGGAGGTGAAATATTCTCAGCTCCTTTCAACTAAAACCTCCTTGGATAGGTGCTTACCAGGAACGAGGTAACCACAGAGACCCATGGCTTCCTTGTACTTGATATTTAGAAAAACCCCTTTCCCTGATTCCTTTACAGGGAGTTCTTTGGTTAACCTAGTGGGGAATTGCTACAGCAAGTATTTATTGGCAACTATAAAGTTCCAGGTGTTAGAGATAGAGTAGTGAACAAAATAGGCCAAAACTACCTTCAAAAAGCTTGCATTCTAATGAGGACTAATAAGGCCCAATATTCTGAGACCTTGCTATGGGTCAACTATGGGTTTAAGCACTTCCTTTGTGTTATCTCAATCCCTACCACAACCCTATAAGATCAATACTATTATTATTCCCATTTTGCAGGTGCAGACATTGGGGCTCAACAAGCTGACTAACTTGCCCAGACACCTTGGCTCATGAGCCAGCCATCTCAACCACTATCTGATCTTTCAGGTCGGAAAACGGGCTTAATTGCAGGAGGGATTATAATGGCAAGGTAGAGCTGTCCTTTATGGGTTTGGAGACTGGTGCCTGTGTTTTATGCCTAAATGCAGCCCTTTGGAGCAGCAGTAAGGGTGGAAAATTCTCATGCCCGCTGCACCTGTGTCCATGAGAATGCTATGGAGAACAAGCTCCCTTGTTCTCCTGTGATTCAGGCCAGACAGCACTTGCTCTGCCTATGTGAGTTAGTCCCAGCGAAACTCTACCAGGGAATCTAATCTGTTCGTTCTGTGCTCAGGGAGTCAAGCTTTTGTTTCTGAAGCCCAGCCTCACTCAAGACACCCTCCATCAAGGAACCTGTTTATCAGGAAGAAGGCAGCACGGCAGCTCATAAAGTTTTAGGTCACACAGCTCCCAGTGGAAAGAGTCCAGGAGAGAACACTCCCCAGCTAAATAATGAAGATTTGCAGTGACAAGGTGATGAAAAGTGAATCACATGTGCATAAACGAAGCCACCCAAATGTCCACACACGCTTACCCATTTCCTACCCCACAACAACAACAAAAACCACAAGACTGGCCACACACAGCCAGATGTATAAGTTTGCAGTGACAACAAAGGCAGCCATAAATATTCCAAGGAGCCAATAAAAAGAAGAAGATGAAGAAGAAGAAGAAGGGGGAAAAAACCCAGGAGTGGTTAGCTCTCCAGAGTAATGGGCTCCATAAAAGCTTTTATTGTTAAGAGAGTTACTTTACTAAGAGCTATGTGAAAAAAGTCGAATGAATGTGAAAAATTGCATGCAATAACCTGAACTTAAAGATGATTATCAACCTCTGAGTCTTGTATTTTGGAGCAAGACAGTGCCGCTATTAGAAGATTGCCATTGTAGTTAAAGAAAAGCTTGTTTTGTACTTTTCTCCCCCTTCTGGGTAAACAGAGAGTCAATACAGGCTTCTCCTCTGTGCTAGCCCACTTATTTGAACAATTATTTTAAAGATGTAATCCAATCTTACCATCTTTCTGAAAGCACAACTCTAGTGAAATTTTCCAGCAGAGTTCTACACACACAACTTACTAAACCAAGATCTGAGTTATTTCCAGGCTGTATTCCTTCCCTCCCATCTGCCCTTCACCCCCACCCCATTCTTTAGCCATCTGTTTGTTTTGTCATTGGCTATTGACAGGATAGTGGGTGACATTTAAGGGAGTGGGCCCATCTGCACTTCAACCATTCAAAGGGTAGCCAACTAGAATAGTAAAAAAATGGATTTTTTTTTTTTACATTATTTTCTTTGACTGTGTGGTTTTCCTGACCTCAGTATGAAAGACCCTGCTCTACCCTTTCCTGGGCAGATGGAGGCAGTACAGCTTTCCAAAATGTTGGTGTAGGGGGGTGTGTGGGGAATTTGTTTAGGAGATATTATTGTTGTATAGCTATTAATGGCTGATGTTTTTGAAGTTTTATTTTATGTCATTAGAATAATCTAGGATAATAACAGCTTTATTATTGCTTTGAATTCACCCTGATGGAGTGTTATCAAAGTTCTAATTACCTATGTAGGACATGTAACAATAAGGTGTAGATTCTTTGGAAGTTTAAGATAAAATTTGGACCAAACTCATTTGACCACTTATCAGGAAGATGGCTTGAGGGCCTTCAAACAACTCTTCCAAATATTTTTAAAGCATTTAGATAGAATACGTACCAACTTTCTTTTTATACGTTATCTAATCAGCAAATGGAATTTCAATAAGTGGCACCTTGACTTACCTATGAAACACTAATCTGGCTTTTCCTTCCTATCTGGAACACTCTAGGACTCCCAGCCATTCTCAGTACCCACACAGACCAGAGCAAGTCAGGGGCCCTGAAGATTAAGGTTCATTAGTTCCATAGGAAGTCTACTACTGATTCATTGTTTTTGTGTTGCATAAACTAGAACAATGGTAAAAATACAGAATTCATATATACCTTCCTTGTGGTTGAAAGTATGTGGAAGGGTGATGATAAAGATTCTTCATCCAGGGGCGCCTGGGTGGCTCAGTTGGTTAAGCGACTGCCTTCTGGAGACCCCGGATCGAGTCCCACATCGGGCTCCCTACTCTGCGGGAAGCCTGCTTCTCCCTCTCTCGCTCCCCCTGCTTGTGTTCCCTCTCTGGCTGTGTTTCTCTCTGTCAAATAAATAAAATCTTTAAAAAAAATATTCTCTATCCTTCTGATTTCTTTCTACAACAAGCATGTAAGAGTGCATGTAACAGTCTCTTGCTTACCAGGTTAGACTCCTGCTTGCCATGAAAGCTAAGTCAGTCTACTGGAAGACAAACAAACAGAGGGAGGGGAGCAGTGAGCCCATCTGACTAGATCACTGAGATCTGTCAGGAAACACAACTCTTCTCTTCCTCCATCTCGGATCTATTGCTGCATCCTGTGGAAGTAACTTGAGTAAGTATTGTGAGCATCCTGGATATATAAAAAGGTAAAACCAGTAGGACTTATTAATGGCTTGAATAAGTGGTATGAGAGAGAGAAGTCAAAGATTACTTTTTTTTTTTTTTTTACCTGAGTAGCTAGAAAGGTGGAGTTATGTTTCCTGGGAGGGGAAAGCTGGAGGAAAAGAACTAGGTTTGGGGAGAGAAGTTCCATTTTAGATATTTTTGATCTCCAAAGGGAGATACTAAGTTGGCAGTCGGACATGCAGACCACAGTTCTGTGGGAGAGGTTGGGAAAAATGCTGAGCCAGGAAATGCTTAACAACTAGTGCTCCCTGGGGGTGGGGGGTTGGGGAGCAGGGAGAAAAAGAGGCTGAATATGTCCTGATTGTCAACTTCTTTGGTGAAACTACTTCCCCGTGATTTCCCCATTATCAACGGTACTATCGTTAAATACAGATTTGGGAAGAAACGTGCTCTCGTGAGCCCAGGAGAGCTGGCTCTGGCACCTCACAGGAAAGAGAGACATAAGGGGGGGGGTGTGTCATCAGGCTGTAAAAGAGCCTTGAGAGTGAACAATGGCACTTGGGGAGTGAGGAGAGATAAAGTGAAGGTATTTAAAACCTGAGCAGTAGCCTTAGAAGATGAGGAGGAAGCCAAAAAAGAAGAGACCAAGAAGGAAACTAAGAGATGTTTCAAGAAGGAGGGAGTGGACATCTGTCAAAAGCTACTGATGGGCCAAGGAGATGGGGACTGAAAACGGGCCAGGGGGATCGGCTCTGTCACTCCAACAGCGGCAGCTGCAGGGTGTGTGGGGGGAACAGAAGCGAAGATGCCCCCCCTCACCTCGAAATAGCAACAGCTGGAGGCAGAGGTGGTGTTGGCTGCTGAACCCTGTATTAAAATCTTCCAAACGCTCTTTGGGCCTTTGAATTAGAGTAGATTTCAAAATCACATGATGTCAAGACTGGAAAAAAGAAAATTCTTGATAGGTCTCTTGGCTCCAAGTGGCTCAAAGCCCCGGGAGGAAAGAGGGAAAGGGATGAACCTCTGTTCAATAATTTGAAAAGGTGTTTAAAAATCTCTGCAAAGCCTTTGTCATTTTAATTGCCTACTGTTTCATGTGATTCTGTGAATAAAATCAGTCCTTTCATTCAGGTTCACTGACCAACAAGTTCATTTAGCACTGCAGAGATGGTACAAAAGTCTGGGAGGGCATTTTCCTCCCAGAGTCTAACCAGCTGTTTCCAGCTCCTGTGTTACTCTCATTATTTTCTTGGGTACCTCTCATTCTTGCACACTGTTTAGTATAATTGCGATGACAGATATCTGGGATGCATATTATTCACAGGTAAATATGGTCAGTGTTTCTCTGTTTGTAGGCCATCCATCTCTAGACAAAGCTATTTTTTATGCAATCTGGTTTCAGGGGTAGAACTGATTTTCATTAGTATAGTTCTTTGCTGGCCCTCACCTGATCATTCATTCATTCAAAACACAGTGAAGTGGAGTGGTTGTGGGGAGGGGGCTGGAGAGGAAACATCTGCCAGAAGAAGGATCAGCAGGGGACAAAGACAAGGAGGCATCAGAGAACATTACATGTTCTAGAAACTACTAAGTAAGGCTGGATCATGTAGATGTGGGATTGGTGATCTGTGGGAATCAAAAGATAGGCTACTAGGGATCCTATAAGTGACACTGAAAGGTAGGATTCTCCTTCTCCTTCTTCTCCTCCTCCTCCCCCTCTTCCTCCTCCTCCTCCTTTAATGGAGAAGTTATTTCAGAAAAAGTGAGACTGAGGGCCCTTACCAGTAGAAAATTTGGGAACCATTAACCCATCTTATTATCTCCATTTAGCAACATCTTCAAATTCCTTCATATAGTTTGATGTTAATCTTCCTTAACAACCATCTCCTCTGCTGCCCTTCTATCCAGAAAACAAGAGGTCGTCAGTCCTTTGAGAGTTCTTGCCAAACAAGAATCAAATCAGGCAGCCCACAGTGGAGCAATTCTCACGTCTCTGGGTATGTATTCTCAGGATTTTGCTGGATTTTTAAAGTAATAGCCAAAAAGAAGGAACCTTTTCTGTTTCACTCTCTGCAGTCCTGGAATTTCAGATTATAGGCTTCATCCAGTTAGCGGCAAATACAGTCTTTTAAAAAGGTCTCTGTAGGCACAGCTTTTGCAGCTAAAGGGCTAAGGGTCCTGTGAAATAGGCATCAGGGTGGAATTAATAAATGGACAAATACAGATGAAAGGAAAAGTCTTAGAGTTTAGTAGGCATTCAGATTCTATTGCTGATTGGTTGATTGGAAGAGGTCAGACTTTAGTATTTGTACAAACAGCATGATATGTATCAATGATGGCAAGTCACAATTGTGTTTTCATCTATACCTGTGCCAAACTATGTTGTATCTGAGAACCTATTTTCAGGCCACCAGGCCATACACATATGGAAGTGCATCATTCTACAAATGGCAACGAGCAATGAGAAACACAGAAATCCCCATCCTTATGAACTGTCTATTCCAGTGCGGACAGAGACAATAAACCAAGCCAGTCAATTGCAAACCGTGTTGGAAAATGATGAGCAAAATGAAGGAAAATCAAGCAGGGAAGATGGCGGGAACCTGGGCCACACGATTTGCAGTTTTATTTTTTGCATATTTATTTTGGAAAATAAAGCTAGTGTGATGTAGCAATTTTGATTTTTTTTTTTTTTTCACTAACTCAGAAAGAACGTGCTGTTTGGGAATCGTTGTGGGGACTCTTGAATGTTGCAGAAGGGGCGTCCCTGTGGCCCAGCAGGGCAGAACCGCCCTTGAGCCCATGAAGGGCAGTGCTCACTGGGTCCACGGGGCTTGCTGGCTGTGCCCATGCTTCGACCTCCAGAGCGCACAGATTGGCCTTTGCCCTCAGGAATGATGAGCAATGGGGACATGGACAAAACAATATAGAGCAGAAGCAAAATCTCCTTCTTTCTCTACCTTCTCTCTGTGCCAGACTCAGGAACTTGGTTGATAATTTGTACTTACGGGAGAGAATTTAGGATGAAATAATTACATTAGTTTAGGCTAAGTGCTCCTTTCGTTAGAGACTGGGATCCCCAAAGCAATGACTCTCTGGTTTAAACAACATACAAATCACTTAGGGATCCTGTTGTAAAGGCAAATTCCTGGCCAGGTCTCCAGAGGTGTTCAAGTCTGTAGGTCATTTTTCCCATCTCCCCGATGAGATCCTGACATAAGGATACTTCAAAAACTGAATTTTGAACCCCATTCCCTCGGGGAGGAAAGAAGAGCTCTGAAAATCACTTTCTCCTTAACTGGATAAGTATCAATCTTCAGGTTTCCTAAGCAGACTCACTCCTTGCTTGGGGACAGAGAGATGGAGGGAGAGAGAGACAGAGAAAGAGAAAGAGAGAGAGAGAGAGAGAGAGAGAGAGAGAGATAAAGAGAGAGAGAGAGACAGAGAGAGGGAGGGAGAGAGAGGCAGTTCTGGGGGGTGAGGATGGCAGGGAAGAGAAAGAAAAAAGGAAAAGAGGATTTGAAACTAGACTCAATCTCAAAGGACAAAGGGCCCAGAAAGAATGTTGCTAACTGGGAGACCCAGCATCCAACAGGAAAGTTGGGATTTCAGGGATAAGTAGCTTCCGGGAGGTTTATGCTGATTGATATGCTTCATTGTGTTCTAAAGATTAGAGAAATAAGAGAAATACAGCTTGATAATTAACGAACAGTCAAGAAACCTTGAAAACACATGACAGGCCAGTAGATTTATTAAAAGCAGTCCCGACATGCCCATTCTTCAGAGTTCAGTGTTTCACCATCAGAATATAAATAAAAGAAAAAAAAATCCAAGATTTATTTTCATATTTCACATGCTTGGTTTCAGTGAGAATACTTTATACCCGAGCTGTATCTACTTGGCCATGGGAACCTGTTCCATGAAACAGCTAGAAGATACTACAACACATTTCTTTTCTCCCTCACCTGATAGTTCCCAGCTTACAGTCAACGCAAAAGGACGTTGTAATGCACAAATGAACAATTCCAGGTAAAACCTAAGAAAAGATTTATTTTCTAATCATCCTAACTTGCTTTCTTTTTAACCTACTTTTGTAATCTTCATCAACAACCTCTGCTTGTACCTCCTTTTTTTAAGAGAAATACACGTATATGCACGTAGACACACTTACTTATACTCGGGCGTAAATGGCTGGTAACACTTAACTTATTAACTCTCCCTCAGGAGTTCACTTTTGGACACAGTTCAAGAGGACTTGTATCATATGGAAAAAAAAAAGATGCTAAGCAGCACATTAAAAAGTCACTGATCTGGTACAGGAAGTATTTTCTTGGGCCCTAAAAAATCACCTCCCTCTCTTCTTTCTCAAGTCCAGCAGTTCAATTATTTCAGCCCCCTGCTCACGGACTCCTCCATTCAACTCACTGACAAAACACCACATCCCCGATAAGAGAACCAGAACTGCTTCCCCCAGACAGGTTTGCTCTTCCAGGTCTATTAGAAAATGGCACTTGCTCAAAATGAAACAAAGAGACCAATATGCAAAGAATTATGACCACGCTACTAAAACTTGGAATCGAGTGGCTAAATAACACCGAGAGGGAAAACTTTGTGCATACCTCAAGCCACAGTGGGGCAGGAAGGCTGAGGACTTCATCACAGTAGACTACACGGGGTCACTTGTTGAGCCACAGCCGAATATTTTGTTCATAATGAGACCTTGTTGGGTTTGGTTGCTGTAAGCTTTTCAGCTTCTAATTACGGTGTTTAGAAGACAATGGAGACAGCTTAAAATAATAAGAATGCTGCTAAAACTAGTAAGATTGCTGTGGTGTTACAAAGAGAAATGTTGGCTCTCTGTGTATAGTATGCATTTACCCTGTCAGCAAACACAGAGCGTTTTACAGGTAAAATGTAAAGGGACGCATTTAGGAGCCATCACAAGAATGACGAGGTTTTTCGTTTTGCTTTCAAAATGGGCTGCTTAAGTTATAATACTAGTTTAATATAAATTAGAGTTTATCCTTTTGAAACCACTTGCAATTTGCTTCTGTTAGGCCCCAGGTCATTATGATGCAAAGTTAAAGATTCCTGGAACAGAATGTGATTCAGGCCTGCGTTCTTGTTGCCATGTCCAATTCAGCTGAAAATGAGAATTATAGTGAGAGCATTTCCTGGTCTTTGACCCTTCCTGTGAGCTTTTTAAAAGCAGGGTTTATGCAGAACACTAACCTCATTCTCAGACATTCAGTTCCAACTAATATTAGCTGTGTTAAAACTCTTAAGTAAATTGAAAACTGTTTAAAAATACCTCATTCCAAGTTTAAAAACAGTGGGCACTTACCTTCCAGATTTCCTGCCTTCATATACAAAAAGATTTGCCTGTGAAATAGAATATATTTAAATGTTAACAAGGGCCTCTCTCTTTTCTCTGGCTGCCACAAATGTAGTCAGGCAGCACAAAGAACAGTTGTTTTAAAATCTCCAGATGTAACTGACTAGGGAAAGACATATTACATAACAATAGGAAAATAATCCAGAATGTGTATGACTTATATGCCAATCTCTGTTGCAAGGACTACAAAATAAACTGATTTACTTAATCTTGACAGTAGCCCTACTCTTGGGACCCCCATTTTCCAGATGGGGAAACTGAGGAACAGAGAGGCTGAGTAACTTGCCCAAGGCCACGCAGGTCAGTAACTCCCAGACCGCTCCAGAGTTCACCCTGTTAACCCTCGACTCACCTGATGCAGATGCTAGCCAGACTCCTGGGAGTTGGTAAGGCGCAGATAAATACTTCTAAAACAACTTCCACAACAGAAAGGGAAAGGAAAAGTCCCCTCCCCCCAATATAAAGACTAATTCATGAAACAAGCAATAAGTTGAAACCGTTTCTTTCTTATTTTTAACCACAATCTAGAGTTGAGCTCAGAATACATACGATTTGATAAAAATCTGGACACCAGGTGAGACAGGACTTTTTTCAATACCGTAATGTTACTTAGGACTCTGGTGGGTCTTCCTTAGTGACGAAGGCTGATGACAGTGAGGACCTGTTCCAGCGCCTGACACTCAGTTTACCTGCTCTTCCCACCCTTCACCAAACTGAGTGAATATTCTGGAGACACATCTTTTGCAGGAAGTCAGCCACTGCTTGAAATCGGCAACCAGGAGAGGACAGATCTGAATGGATTCAACTCTGTTCTAAAATATGGTCTGAAAAAAAATCAGAAAAAAAGAAAAACCAAGGGTCAAAACCACAGCACAGAACCTGTGAACCTTCGGTTCCTAAACACCTGTCCTGAGGCTATGCAAAGCAGCTAATTGGTGTGTGTTATGCTTGCCAATCAATCAGTGCAGAGGATTTGCAAAGGGAGGTGAAAATCCCCTGAGGCCCCGGAAGCTCCAGAACATCAAGGCGATGAATAGACCCCCAGAGGCTTTTCACTGAGGAGTGTAAAGAAGAACATTTTCTTCTCTAGCCGGTGCTGGGCTGAATCAAAGGACTCAAATGACAGAGTCCCCAGGGGATTCTAGAGGGTATTGTAAGCCTAGGGAACAGACCCCAGAACGTTGTAACAATGACACAGAATTACTGAAATGTCCGAGTTGCACCCTGTGCTTACAGAGTGATTAGCTTGAGAAATTCTTGCTCTCTGCAAACAAGATGACTGGGACATCAGCCCCGCTGAAATTCTACTTGAAACCCAGCTGTGGGAAGCATGAGAAAAAACAAGTGTCTAGAACGGAGGGTCAGGAATACACCACCGGACCGGACCGCCAGAGATATCCCTCCGTCCCCACTTCCTTTTGGGCTGAGAGCAAAGAGGTCTCAGTGCCAAGGTATTAAGGCCTCCCGAGTCTGTATATTTCCTGCTATTTCCTGCAGGAAATCACTCTCCTGCAGGGCTGCTGTTCGGAAAACATTGCAAAGGTGGGTGGTGGAACTGGGAAGAGCAGGTTTGGGGAAGGGAAAGGTAGACAGTTAAGGAAATAGACATGAATGGTGGAAAGTGAAACCTTAAAGAGGAGAAACACTTTAAGGAATAGCTACATATGCACACCTTTATAACTCACTTATGCTCTCATAACAGCCTTGGGCCAGGAGTCGGAGAACTTCTGTTCTGTCCCACATCCAGGACTTCCGTATGTGGCCCAGAGAAAGTCACATCACTTCTCTGAGCCTCTGTTTGTGCTGAACACCATGGTGATGCCAGGTAGCAGCATTTCTAAGTGATGACATATTTTACAAATGTAAGTGACGGAGGTCGAGTTCTGGAAAACAGATTTGGAATGGAAGGTTATGAGGGGAAAGTCTGTTGCAGAGTCTCATATCAGTACCATCAGGAAGGTGAAAAAGACAGGATCATGCAGAGGGAGGAGTTGAACTGCAGAGCAGGGGCAAGACAGACCTCTGTCAGGCCCATTTGCTCTGGAACTGGGATGGCCCTCGGTAGCCCCACACTAAGGCAAGAGGGGACCCATGGGAGGGGTGCAGAAGATCAGTAATCTGGGGAGACAAGGGCAGCTGTGATGCTATGAGCTGAACCTAATCCTAACCCCCAGAACTTTTTGGCCACAATCCACCCACCCACCATCCTCAACAACCACCCTCTCCCCCTACGGAAAGTCACTTCTACAGGCAAAAATTCCAGCTTGACTCCTCCCCTTCACTGCTGTCACTCCCCCTCCCTCATGTAAGCTTTATCTCCCCAGACTCCCGCTTTCTTCCTCACCCCCCAACCCTCATCCCTGCCCCAGCGGTGGCGGAGGCAGAGGAAATAAGGAAACAGACCACAGCCCTTACCATTAAAAAAAAAAAAAGAGCCACCTCCAAGTAAAGGGCAGAGGTTTTTATACTCCCGAAAGCAATGAGAGCTTTGGAAGCAGGCTGCCCTCAGGGAGGGAGCCTAAACCGTGACAGAGGTCTGTCCTTTTATTATTTTTAAAATTTTTAAAAAGAGTTTATTTATTTGACAGAGAGTGATCTCAAGTAGGCAGAGAGGGGCAGGGCAGGGTGGGGTGGGGAAGCAGGGATACGGGGCTCAACCTGCGCAGAAGGCAGACGCTTAACCCACTGAGCCATCCAGGTGCACCAAGAAGCTTTTAAATCTCAGCTCTTGGACTGACCTTACTTTACCTTCCAAGGCCCCTGCGAGCCATCAAGTGTCTTTCCAAGTCACTTTCCTAGTGTCTTGTGGGTAGTATGCTTTCTACACTGCATCTTAGAAAGAGATCTACCAGAAAAATATCCACTAGGCGCAGGTAAGATCTTTTTTTTCTCTCCCCACACTAAGTCTAAGTTGTAACTGATGCTTGTCCTTGGGAAGTGTGAGAGAAATGACAGCTGAGGGAAAGGTTTAAGATCATTCAATAGGAATGTGGTTGAGAGAGTCAGGGTCATTTCTGAATTTCAGAATTTAATTCTGAAGTTGTCTCGGCAGTCAGTCTAAGAAAATGTTTGAAAAATATATTAGATTTTCAGTAATCTTTAAGAACTGGGACTTTATACTTTGAATACTTAAAAAATACATGCAGATCAATACATGCCCATTATAACAAACCTCATTACCATCCCTGTGAACTGGTAGTTAAATTCTCCAAATTTGAGTCTGTGGAAATTTGAACACTCTTGTCCTGGACTTCTAGATGAAATGGATGCCCCAGAAACTCCTCCCTTTTGGAGGAAGGGATTTCTTCACGTACCGGTCATAGTACCTTCACGATATTGTGCTTAGCATCTTAAAACTGAACTTGGTCACTGGCCAGCATAGGTGTATTTCAAGTTCTCAAGCAGAAACTCACTTCATGTGAACTTATCAGGTATAGCAGCAGGGGAAATACTGTAAGAGGGATAGAGTAGAGAACAGGGGGTAGGGAGATTAGGAAACAGTATGGAGGGGCAGAGAATGAGCACAGCGGAAGGGACCACGGACTGTGGTGATCATGAAGTGGAGCCCCGAGAAACACAACTATCCCCATTTTAACCAGTTGTTTTTCTCTCCTGCAGCTCATTTTAGATGAGGAGAAAGATGCTGTTCGCACCAGCCAGAACAGGTGTGGCCCACCCCCTTCTGCAAATTCCGTGGGCAGCCTGCCGCCAGGCCACCCACAATCCCCCTCTGAAGCCCACACAGCTAGTACTGGACTGAGCAAGAGATAAAACACACCATCTGAAGTGACAGAGGAGAAAAATGAGAGAAATCCACTCAAATCTTAGTGAGACGCAGCCAGGTATCTTCATCTTCTGGTGACGACAATGCAATGGAGCAGAGCATATGAGACACAGGACCATGCCGGACGTGACTGGTCTGATCCACTGGTCTGCACAGCAGGCTTTTCCACGGACAGCGATGGAGGCTGGGATATTGCCCAATGCGTGCTTTACAGCGTCTTCATTCCTGATGGGGCCTGGTAATCTGTGAGAAATGAACTTCAATTGCTTTTTCTGCGAGTGCTAAAAACTTACTTTTACATCACTGGAGGGCCCTGGCAAAGCGCATGTCAAGGACCTGTAGGTCAGAGGGACTGAAATAGCAGCTATGAAATGAACACTTGATACTGTATATAAATTGAATGATCAGCTGGGTGATTTTAGAACTACCTGGGTGGAATTTATGTGTCTTCTGGGTGAGATGATGGTTCTAGGCCAGTGGGAGTACCTCTGACACACAGTACAGTAATCAGTGCGAGGTGGGAGGAGAGCTGGGCGGGAAGAGGTGGGGAGTGGCTTGACCTTCACCTTGTTCTTTTTCACCCCATCTTCTGACTGGTCTTTTCTGGGAATCCTGAAACTGACGAGCAGTTGCCTCCTTGCGGTGTGCGATCTCAGGAGATGGCTCAGCATTTGTTTTCTGGGATGGTCAAGTGCTTCTGGACATCCTGGACCCTGACAGTCTGGGAGATTCAGAGTGAGTTTGTCAATTTGCAGATTTTACTTGGAAAATCAAACCATGACAGAAGACAATCAGGAAAAAAAAAATTCCAATATTCACATACTCAGCTCTGATCTTCTCATTTATGTCCTGTGTTTTCAGGCAGACACAGAAAGCAAGATGGAAAAAGGAAAAGTGCCAACAGACAAGGAGACACAAGGCCAGTGGGAGAGACTGAGATGAGTACATATTGAAGAAGAGGGTAGAGGGATGAGGGAGAGAGAGAGGAAGGGTATTAGGGAAGAAAGGAAGGGAAGGAATGAGACATGATGAAAATATTGAAGTGGAGAGGAAAGAGGAGAGAGAGAAATGGTGACACAGATAAAGGGAGACAGAGATAGGGAGAGATGAAAGGAAAACTAAGCAAGCAAGAGGGAAGAGCAGAGACAAAGAGGGCTTCACCAGCTGTGATTTGCACTGTTATTCAAAAATTCAAACTTTTCTGTTAAAACACTCATAACTTCCTTTCTGTCAGAGTTATCTTTTCTTATTCTTTTCTAATCAGTATTCAGCTGTCTTTTGGTGAGAATAACAACTCTCAGTTTCTAAGTTATAAACACCAAATTATGACAACATACCCCTGGAACTACATTCAGATTGAAAAAAAAATTTTAAACATAGCATTGGGAAAAATGGAAAGAGAAAAGAAAATGGAAATGAAATCTCAGCAGGTTAGTCCTCACACCTTCGAGATGGCCTAGAGACAGCGAATCAGATTTCTCCCAGAATGTTTAGATATTTATAAATAATCTCAGCATTCAAACTTATGCATTGTAAACAGCCTGGTTTCACCTACAGTAACACCCTACTGGATCAAAAGTGGAAATGGGAGAGAATGCTAAGGAGGGGGGATGCCCCACAATTAACTCCAACTATGGAGATTCAAAGTAGCCACAGCCCAGGGTGGGAAAGAGATTTGTTGAGGAATCTTCTAATTGGAGTTAGTCATACGTGTTTCACCTACATTATGTTACCTTAATCCCTATGTTACCCATGTGGTCCGGGTAACTCCCGTGAGCTCACTGGAGAAGGTTAAGACACACAGAGGCATACCCTTATCTGCAGCCATTCTTCACCCTACCCTGCAGCAGGGGCTCCATGCTCACTTATCAAGTCATTTAACAAGAAGAACATGTGAACAAAGCGTATATAATCTTTACTTCAGTCTCGGACAGTTAATTCCATGCATCAGAGAATAAATTATTGAAGCATATTAATAAGTTGCTAATTTCCAAGAACAGATAAGAGATAAAAAGACAAGTTCAAAGGGGGTCTACTCTACTTTGGGAGGTGGAGATTCTCAGGTGTACCTCAAAAAATGAACCGGAAATGGACTCCAAAAGCTACATTTCAAAGAAACTTCACACTAGTGGGGAACTTTCGTGGGCTCAAATTGGCACAGGCCAATCTCATCATTACCTGATTTGCATGAACTAAAAATATCTCATCACCCTGTCCTACTGGTCACAGGCGAAAGTGGTGGATCTTGGAGAATCAGGCTCATATCCAATGAACTCAAAATTGAGTTCTTCTATTTAATGCAAATAACATTCAAATCTTCGATGACATAGTTAGGTACATTCCCCAGAATTTCTTTCTTTCTTTCTTTCTTTTTCTCCAAAGGAAGGATACATTTCAAGATACTGGGTGCAGGGACAGGCTGCTGTGATTTGCTCCATTAGAATCCGCATTAGAGAGGAAATCAGTTCATTTGTGAATTACTCATATTCTATTGCATCCCACTCCCTTAGGTTTAGCATCAAATAAGTCAACAGCAGTAGCAGTTCTTAGGTGGCACTTTTCCTGTTGGGTCCTCACATAGGGTGACTATTCCAATTTCATCCCAGGGATAAGGAAGATACTTCCTACGAAGGGCTGCGGCAGTGAGCAAAGTTTGAACAGGGAAAGAGCCAGGCCCTGAAGAAATTTAAATCTGAAGCCTAGGCACCTGGATGTAAAACAGCTAGAACTCAACGCTCAAGTAGGTTCTTCTGATCGATAGGTAAGTGGAAGTGATACGTGTGTCCGGAAACCACGGGGAAGCAAGAGTTACAAACACGTCAAACTGGGGCTTATATTTTCGAGTTTTCCTTTCTAGCTGACAAAGCCGTGTTTGGGGCCTAAGATAACCATGTCCCGATCATCTCCTTGTGTCTCCTTGAAGTCCTGCTAGCCAACGGAGAGGGGACGGAAGGTAGCCTGCTTTCACATTTTCCTCCGGGTCTGGTTCCAGCTCGCAAACCTGCCCTGGGGAGACCGCCCTGCTCCTGTGTGCCTTGCAGTACAGGGGCTCCACGGTGGCAAAAAAGAAAAAAAAAGGGGTGTGTGTGTGTGTGTTAAAAATAAATAACTAAAGAGAAAAAAATCATTGGCTGTAAAAACAAAATCAGATCATCCTCCCCAGAAACGCCGAAGCGCGGGCAAGAGGGAGAATGCTGAGCGCGGGGTACTCTGCTCTCCCGCCCGCGAGCCCTGCAGCGAATGATTTCCTCGGATGAGCTCCGCAAAGCCGACCGCAGTCACCGCGCTGCCCTCCCCCTCCCCAGCCCGCAAGTAATGAACACACAACACCGCCCGATCTCAGCGCGGTACATACCTTTCTCCGAGCACTTTTAACTTTTCCCATGTCCATTAGGCCTTACAGCCTAATCTCGCGCTGCCAATTGCTCCCATGGTGAGATCATTAAGTAAATTATTTTAAGATCAAACACCCTGCAGTGACAATAGCGTCCCATGTAAGGTAAATGCTTCAAAGGCCCCCCTTTCAAATTACAGCTCTCCGGAGTTATTCATCACCTCTCGGTAGGGCTCAGCCCGCCATTACTTGGCTTTTTGCCGCAGGCGAAGGTAGCGCTGCTAATTGGCCTCTGTAACAAAACTGACCTGTGGACAGGATAAAACTTGTTTGGAGCTTAGAGACAAAAATTATTCAAGGTTAAAAACACATGAATGCCCCAGCTACGTCACCAAAAAAAGGAGTGAATGAATGTCTTCCCCTGCGGTTCTTAATGTGAAAGAATGCGCTCCCGGCGCGCCTGGGTCATACAAAAGCTCGTTCAGGTAGCGGGGCCAGGCCCGGGCCTCGGGGACCCTTTTCTCCTCGCGGGTTTTCCCCAATCCCCTCCCACCCCGCGCTCTCCTCTGGGTCCGGGTTCTCTTCTTTTTAAACTCCAAGACAAGGAGCTCCATCCTTTGCCTGGGTTCTGGGGCACCCCTCCCGGGGCGGGCCTTTGATCTCCTGGGATAATGGCAGATGGAACAACTTAACTGCTTCGTACAGGTGCAGAGAGTTTACTTGACAGGTTGGGGCTTTTATTTCTAGCACATTAGCCGGGCGCATACAAATGGGTTTTTGACAGACTCAAGCAGGTAAAATAGCACCGAGGTTCCGCCAAAGCGCGGTCACACCTGCCGGGATGGCACAATTTGAAAATGCTGCATAAATTAAAGACAGGTAAAACCTCGGAGTTCCCTGCTGAGTGGTTTTTACCCCCCTCTTTTTAACAACTTGCGAGGGTGGAATGTAGTGGAGTGACTCTCCCGTGAGTAAACAACAAATGAGCTTCTTGATCTCCCCACGCTCCAAAGAGGCAGGCAGGGCTCGCTCTGGCAGGGTGATTTCAAACCCGCACTCCTGAGCCCTGGGGGGCCGGTAACACTCCGTTGATATTCACTGACCACTAAAGAGAAGGGGAAACTAAAGAAAGGCCCTTACAGTATTTCCCCTCTTGCTTCCTCTAAGGTTTCCTGTCCCCCCGCCTCTGCCCCTTGCCTGTTTCCCATTCTTCCTCTCCAGGTGGAAGACTGAATGAACAGTGTGCCTACAGCATCAGATGCTCTCCCATTGAGAAAACTTTGGTAAAGATCACATTCCAGGGATGGTCAGTATGGCTGTTTAAGACATTTGCTGGGGAAGTGGGGAACACTTTTGTTCCGAAGATAAAAAACAAACAAACAAACAAACAAACAAAAAAAAACAAGTTGTTTTGGTGATTGGCAAGTCCTTGCTCGGTCCTGTTTTTTTCTAGAAAAATATGTCATGTAGGCTTTTTGGTTTTTCCTCTTCCAACTTAAGTGTGTCAATAACTTTCTTACAACAAAAATATTCCAGGACATTCCTTTTGTGAAATGGCATGTTGAGGAAATGAAATAATGCTATTTGGTGATAGTTTTCCCTTTGTTTTCTTATTTTACATATGCTTGTGATAATATTCTGTTACCAAGTTAGATTATAAACTAATCATTTTGAGTTAAAGCTTTCCTTTTATCTTTTCTATTCCTGTTTGACAGTTTCAGGGCTTGGCAGTGCTGGCTTTTTGCATGCTCAATAATCTTAGTAGGCATTGTGGTCAAAATTTACAGTTTCTTGGGAAGGAGGGGTGATCCTTTCTTCACTCTGCTTCCAGCCCTAGTAAGATTAAGCCTTTCTTTTCTTTCCTTTGCTCCTCATTAATGAAACCAAAATCCTGTGTTTAGAAACAGCATTTACAAAAGGGGACAGATCTAGTCCAATCTGTAAAAAAGAGGGGCTCCCAACAGAGGTGAGGTCTCAGAAAGCCACAGCTTTTACTCGGCCTCTGTTGAGCAGACTTCGTACCTATAGCCCACCAGTCCTTCTTCCACTGAGACCACAGTCTTGGCCCAGGACTGCTTAGAATCGCAAGAGAACACTTGAGCCACTCTCCAGGTTTTAATACAGAAACTGTAAATACAAGATGAGAAGCTGAAGGTCAGAGACCTAAAGCAAATTACTTTCCACAAAACAGATGGCATTCATTTGCCCATCTAATAAGTTCCTCCAACATTGTTGAGCGCCATGCCATGGAAGACACTAGGGGGCATGCAAGTGTGAGCGAGGCAATCACAATGAAGTCCCCAAAGTCCCCTCCCTAGCAGAGGTGTGTGTGGGGGAGTTTGCACACATGTCAATCTGTGCAAACACCTTAGCATACGGTATATTAAATATTTGCTGTACATAGACTGTTACAGGAGTATAGAAGGCGAGTAACTATCTCTAATAGGTGGCTTAGTAATAAGTTCACAGAGAAGGTGATTTTGAATAAGACTCAAAGACAAAAAAGAGTTCAAACTCTTTAGAAATAGTGCAACAATGTATATTGGTGGGTTATAGGACGTCTTGGAGGAAGTCACAATAATGAACTTGGGGACAAAGCTCCCCCTGGTATATGATAATCAATGAATGTTGTAGGTAAGGTCCAGTTGAGCATACCTATTCTCACACATGGCCAGGTAACACTATCCTAAAAATCATATGAAGTATGATCATAAGGTGAATGCCATTCACTCTTTGAACAAGCTTACTGGAGCTTTTTGATGCACATAAATGTCTTCTTTGAGCATTTTTAGGATTGCTTTCAGAGCTCCTAACATATTTTAAGAAACTCCCCACTTAGGACCCTTCTACATTTTGAAAATGATTTAGAAAATGGTGAAAACTAATTTGGAACTAAGCCTAGAGAATAAGAGAAATATAACTTTGTTGGACAGACCTACAGCTTTTGGAGAAAAATTGAGCTGTAAGTAAAAAGCAGTAAGTCAGATATTCTTATATGGGATATGAATTGTTTCTAACAGGCAGTCATAAAACAGAAGATCCAGAAATACTGGAACAATAATAATTTTCAAATAGTAAATGTGCCCAGGTTTAACGAGTTCTAAAGTAAATAAATTTTTTAAAAGATTTTATTTATTTGAGAAAGAGTGCATGAGCATGAGCAGGGGGTGAGGGGCAGAGAGAGAGGGAGAAGCAGACTCTTCACTGAACAGGGAGCCCAATGTAGGGCCCTATCCCAGGACGCTGAGATCATGACCTGAGGCGAAGACAGACACCCAACTGACCAAGTCACCCAGGTGTCCCCAAAGTAAATATATTTATGTCAAAAAAATCTATTGTATTTCTTTAAAATGTGTTTGTTTTACTTCATAGTCATACCTTGCCATGTCCATGGGACAGAGATTACACCCCTAGATGGGCTGTACCATCAATAAGTAATGGCTGAGTCTGAGTGGTCTCCATATTCTTTCTTCTCCTCTTTGCTGTATTAAAATAGTAATTGGAAATTATAATGATTTTGTGAGCATATTCTGGCCAATAGATTATGAATGGAAGTGATGTGTGTAATCCCCAGGTTGAGTCCATAAAGGGATGGCATGTTCCATCCCCTTCCTTTGTCCCTTTTCAACTAACTGGAATGCTCATACAGTGTGAACAAGTCATTTTGCTCTGGGCAGATGGGGCCAAAAATCCAAGGAAGATAGAGGAGAGAAAGCCTAGGTCCCTAAAACTGTGGAACTGCCAGACAGGTCCTAGAATACTAATTCTGAGACAGTTTCCTAAGGGAGAAATCAACTTCTATGTTGTTTATGTACCTGCATTTTGGCAACTTGAGTCTATATATTAAGTAGTAAAGAGTGGTAGATTGAACAAGAGGATATGAAATGCTCAGAACAACTGTTACCACTACCAGAAATGCAATGGAAAGTTCTATTCTAATGAGGGAGGGCTTGGTAACATCTAAGCAAGAGGGAACTATTAGAATACCCGTGCTTCCTCTCTTATCATATAGAGGACTCCATTAGCCTTTAACTCAGCCTGAACTTGCCTTATTCTCATATTTCAAAATACATCTTCAGTGCAGCATTTTACCCCCCATTAAAACTAAACTTGTCCTGTGTCTGGAATCATGATTTTAGAAATGAGGAAGGTGTGCTGTGAGAGAAAGGTCATAGGGCATCAGCCAGCTCTGAACCCAGAATGTCAGGATCTACTCAGACATTCTCATGGGGAAGGAAAAGGAGGGAGATAATTGAGTAGACTCTGCCCAACGCTTGGTGAGGTCCATCTGCTCATCATAAGGGGTGCTCGAGCTCTGTGCTCTCCATGAAGATGCTAAAGCCCAGAGAACTGAACAGCTTCAGCAAGCTCAAAGGTTGGGAACAATTTGTTCAAGATCAAATGTCGAGCAAGTGGTCAGAATGGAATTCAAACTACTGTGCTGTGGACTGTTGAAATCGTAACTCCACACGTGATGGTATTTGCAAGTAAGACCTTTGGGAGTCATTAGGTCATGCGGGTGGAACTGTCATCAATGGAATTATTCCCCATATAAAAGAGACCCCAGGGAGCCTCTTGCCCTTCTATCGTGTGAGAACAGGGCAAGAAGAAAGCCATCTCCGAACTAGGAAGAGGACTATCACCAGAGCTCAACCATGCCGACGCCCTGATCTCAGACTTCCAGCCTCCACAACTGTGAGAAGGAAATTTCTGTTGTTTATGAGCCACTCAGTCTATGGTATTTCTGTTATAGCAACCTGAATGGACTAAGACACATTTTGCAATGGGACTCTGTCACTAAAACACCATCTTCTCTCAACAAATGCTTTGATCAAAAAGATTACCTAATCACATGACTCACATGTTTGCAACGCTTCTTCAACCCAGACTAATGCACCCTGTAGTCATTCACAGATTCCATCACTTGATTGTATGAAGGGTCCTTTGTTGTTTTTTTTAAAAAAGGATTTACTTATTTGAGAGAGAGAGAGAACACTTGTGCACATGTGTGTGTGGGGGAGGGGGAGAAGGGGGGAGAGAGAGAGAGAGAGAGAGAGAGAGACCCGAGCAGACTCCCTGGCTGAGCGCAGAGCCTGAGGTGGGGCTTGATCTCACAACACTGAGAGCAGGACCGGAGCCAAGCCCAAAAGTTGGACTCTTAACTGACTGCGCCTCCCAGATGCCCACTCTGTCCTTTGCTTCTTGTTCATTGTCTCCCCACCCCTGGAGTACAAACTCTGTATACAGTTCCCTGCGGCTCTACGCTCAGTTCCCAGAACATTGCCTGGCACGCGCCAGACGCTCTATCATTGTTCGCTAAATAATGAAGGATCGGATGAACCCAAGAAATGCCATCACCACAATGGAGAGTTCAGAGCTGCTGTGGTAGTCACCACCTCTCCCTGTCCCTCTGTGTGTTAGCTGTCATAGGAGGCCCATGACACAAAGAGGCTACGTGCAGGCCCATATCTCAGAGCATGCTATGAATCTTCCTACTGAGCTTGATTTGAACATGATTTACTTCCCACCAATGCCTTGGTGCGTTACTTTCCCTGAATCTAACATACTGCGCTAAATAAGAAGCCCTCCACTCATGTGCCTTGTTCACTTAAAATGACGTTCCTGCCTAGCTCCAGGTGGCAAA
>PITA01015950.1:0-48262 GCA_004023965.1 Spilogale gracilis
TTCCAAAGGAGAGGCTTTTGAGATCTGGGGTCAGGGTCATTCTTCCCCAGGAAACACGTGGGCACCTACCTGTTGATGAGGGAATGTCTTGCATGTGCTTTTATTCCTTTATCCCTTTAGTCCAACAAGAGTCTGGTTTTGCCTTTGGAAAGAGTCCAGTATCTTGATTTCATGGAAATCCACTTGCTCAAGAAAAGAGAACGACTCTGACCAGCGCTTTACCTTTTCCTCTGAATTCAAGTGCTCAAGATGCTATTGCCAGAACAATGATTACTTGAAAAGAAAGACGAGGAAAACCCCTACATCTCAGCGTCAGGTGACTTAGGAAAGCCCATCACTGTGTTCTCACTGACATGAGAGAGAGCATACTGATACAAGACAGAAGGAAGTCTTTCCTCCACAAAATCCCTACTGAAACTCGGCATTCTGCCCCCCAAAGAAGTTCTCCTCAGTATTCCCCAGCCATTATTGCAAGGGCCAGGCTCATCATGCATATGATTTCCATTTTCCGCGTGCTTATTGGGTGCCTTCTGTGTGATGTGTAACATGCATTCTACAAGAGCATACTCAGAACTCAGTCTGACAGGTGTAAGAGGCTCTCAAAAGGGCCTATGTATCCAAGTAGATCCATACCATGTTTGAAATCCCACAAAATCAGATCCTTTCCTTCCTAGTGAGGCACAGGATCTGGAAGAGACTTCTGATGACCTATAATACACCTGCCGAGTACCCCACTACTGACCCAGAATCCTACAGAAGCTCCTTTGTGGAAACTAACACATGATCCTGCTTGCCAAATGATGGACAGCTCTGCGCAGAACCACAGGGCTATGACGTGGAAAAGGCAGTCTGGTGGTGGGGGACATGGGGTACGAAATATAAGAAGAAGCAGAGACAAATCGGTATGAGGGGAAGTGCTTCCATGAAGAACCTGAAAAACGAATGTGAAACGGTAATGCTGAGAGGTGGTGGGCAACCCAAAGAAACCTGGGAGCCCGCAGCAAGAAAGGAAGGCTCTGGAATGGTCTGCTTCCTGATTCTGCTTATAAATCGAGGGTGAGGCTGTGTGCCCACGTGTGTATGTTCCTGCTGCCCGTCCTGCGGAGGCACGGCCAGGCACCTGCTAGGAGGTCACTCTATAGGAAAGACTGGCCAAAGAGGAATGGAAAGACCAGGGAGGGCTTTCTCTACACCCAGGAAACCGCCTTCTCCTTGTATGAGGAGAAGAAACAAGGTCGTTCTGTTTACTGTCACTGTTTCAAGGCATTGTTTTGACTTGATTTTCAGCTCTATTAACTTTTAGGATTATCCCCACAAGTTCTCCTCACTTCCTAGCTGAGGGCCTAACCCTCTCTGAATGCCCATTTCCTTACATACTCTAACACAAATGCTCCAACAGGTATTCCAGAGACGGCTGTGTTGATAGAGCAAAGAGTATCCATTAAATGTTGAGCTGGGCCCGTCTCCCCGTGGCTGAGTGTGAGCTGTCATCATCCCGGTCCTTTTCCTCCCACTCTGTCCCAATCGTTAGCAGTCATGATGACTGTTTTCTCTCTGGAGTCCAGAGAGCATTATAAATCCTAATACGTCCATTCACTCATTCCACAAATATTTATTTTTATTTGTGATGTGACACTCAGTAAATGCTGCAGATACAAAAATGACAGGCAGCCCCTGCTCACACATAGCTCTGTCTCCTCAGGGGATGGCAAATAAAGAGTCCTTTTGCCAGAGTGTGATAATGAGCTATTCCAGAGAAATAGAGGGAGAGAGAATCAGGAGAAAAGGCAGTTGGGAGCCACCCCGGGGGAGAGGCAGCTGAGCACGCTCTCCAGGGAAAAGCTAAGGCATCAGACAGGTAGACAAGGGAGTGAAAGAAACAGCAATTGCGAGGGGCTGGAGAGACAACAGTGAAGGAAGGAAGGCAACAGGAAATGACAGGAGCAGAAGGAGAGCCCCAATGCTGGCCCCATGGGATTCAAGGGAGACAACCATTTGGAGAACAGAGTAGTCCAGTCTGAGGAAGCAAGTAATGCGGGGACTAAGCCTTCGTTGGCTAGGCTGTAGATAATCTCAGCACAGAGTCGGAGAGCGGGGCCATAGGCCCGGGGAAGGGGAGGGTCTGTTCACCATAACTGAGGAAGGGACATGGCACTGAACATTGAACATAAGCACACCATGTGGCTTTTGTGGCCTGAGCTGCAACCACTCCCCCTCCCCCCACCCCCGCACCACCATGGCCTGCTGTGTTGGGGGGGCGGATCTTGCTTCCACCAAAGTAGTAAGCAGAGGGGGATGCTGCTGTTGCCTTATAGACAGTATTTGAAAAAAAAAAAGTCTCTTTACATCCGTATTTCATATTCTGAAGTACATCTATTGCCCTTCCAGTTTAGGATCCCTTACACATTTATACAGCCGTTTTCCCCCTTTATTTTATTTTATTTTTTTAAAGATTTTATATATTTGACAGAGAGAAACACAGCCAGAGAGGGAACACAAGCAGGGGGAGTGAGAGAGGGAGAAGCAGGCTTCCCGCCGAGCAGGGAGGGAGCCCGATGTGGGACTCGATCCCGGGTCTCCGGGATCATGACCTGAGACGAAGGCAGTCGCTCAACCAACTGAGCCACCCAGGCGCCCCGTTTTTTCCCCTTTAGAGATGGATACCATTACCACGGCTGACCCCACTACCAATACCTCCATATGCTCCTCCGTGTTCATTCCTCGCTTTGACCTGGACCTCACATTTTGTGGTGCGGGGCTTCATTTAACATCTTGTACTTTATTCTGGTATGTTAGCACCTCGTCTTCAAGTATCCATGTTCTTCATAACAAGGTTGCCCAAAACACTGGCTCAATGTGACTCAGGGCTCCCCCTCGTGGCAGAGAACGGATCGACAGCCCCAAAGCCCTTGGCAATGCCCCTCTGCATTCCTCTAGTACTCAGGGGGGAAAGCTAGAACTGTTTATCTTTCTTTTCTTTTTTTTTTTTTTAAAGATTTTATTTATTTGACAGAGAGAGAGAGAGATCGCAAGTAGGCAGAGAGGCAGGCAGAGAGATAGAGGAAGAAGCAGGCTCCCCGCTGAGCGGAGAGCCCAATGCGGGCCTTGATCGCAGGACCCTGAGATCATGACCTGAGCCGAAGGCAGAGGCTTTAACCCACTGAGCCACCCAGGAGCCCTAGAACTGTTTATCTTTCGAGACATCCTTGCAGCCAGGGTGGGCATGCGACAGTTATGGTCCAGAAGATTAAGGCAGAAATCTCTGGGTAGGGATTTTCTGTCCAAGTATATAGGCAACGCCTCATTAGGAAAAAGTGCTTTTCCTTCAACCCTTCCCTCTTCCTCCCAAAGGCAATGCAGACCATCCAGGGAGCGGCTGCCATTTGCAGACATGAGGATGAGAACCACACACACTGAGAATGACGGAGCGGACAGATTAAGGAACCTGGGACTCTGATGGCACTGAGGAGCTGCTACCCCAGTCTGGTCTGCCACCTAAGGGTTCTTGCTGCGTGAGAATATAAACCTCTGTTACTTGTTGCTGAAGATGATTTCCTCCTGGGTGAGTCACTGGTGGAAGCACCCAAGCAGGCAGTCGGTTTGTGGCCACTGTTCCGTGTGGCTCCTTGAAACTGGAGAGACCTCTCACCTCCATGCTACTCTGGAGAGATTCACCATTTGGCACCTCCAAGTATAAACAAATGAAACTTCATCTCCTTGCTTGCTGCTTGAAGACCTCCCATCAGACACCCTGAAGTCTGATTTGGTGGGTTTCTGTAATATAGTATTACTGAAGGAGGGGACAAGTGGAGCAAGAGGAAGGGACAAGGAAAAGAAGGTCTAGCAGGGGATGGTGAAGAGCAGGCCTGATCAAAGGGGAGCAGCCTGAGAGTGCACGAGGGGGGGTGTGTGCTGAGATCAAGGACCAGGACCTACAAGGGTAGATGAGATGCCACAGGGCTCTGCCTTAGAAAGGCACTTCCTGGAACCCAGCCTCAAGAAATCTGATGCCACATGTCTGAAGTGGGGCCCGGGAATTCTCATTTTTCAATGAGCACCTCAAGTGATAATTATGCAGGGGTTCTCTATTTTTAAAACTCTGCTAAATGCTCTAAAACCAGGAGCAGGGAAGGAAAGACTAGACTAAGAGTTAGAGAAACTTAAGTAGCTTCTCTGGACCTCAGGTGTAAACTCACAAATGGTTCTCAAACCCTTGCCATGGAACCCCCCCCTTTTTTGACTACCAAGATTTAATACAAATGCTGAATATATCAGATTAATAAAACAGATGTATCTCTGAGTGAAACAGAGTGGGAAACGCCGAGGGCCACCCGATGCCCCTCATCCTGTCACGTTCTGCTGAGGAAACCGGAGGCTCTCGGCATCTCTGGCCCAAGTGGCCTCCTGAGCTCATTCTAGTAAAGACGTGACTTAACAGAATGCCACAGAAATTAGGGGAACTCTTTGTGGTCCTTGTTCTGAAGGTCAAGTAGATTCCATCCTGAGACAGAGGATAAAGAAAAGAAAGTCAGGAGCATCTATCTTAAGCCACATTCATAACCTTTACATAAAAGGTTTTCTTCACAGTGCTGTTTTAAAGGTATTTTAAGCACACTGCTTCAAGGTGTGACCAGAATAATGACACACTCATTTGAAAGTGGTCATTTTAGTAAAGCAATGAAAGTTTAAAGAGGGGAGGGGATTGGTAATTGTGATTTCTTTCAATTTTGGAGAACGATAAGCTATCCAGGGTGCAATGAAGAGAACATAAACAGAATCCACTGTGGAGGCCACAGTAAAAGCAGAAGAGGAACTGAGAAAGCCAGCACTGAGACCCCTTCCGCCATAAAACCATCCCCGGAAGAAGGGGTCAAGTCCCAAGTCTTACGCCTGCTCCCTGTGCACCAGGCAAACCACTTCAATTCTCTGCGTCACGTTTTCTCCATTTATAAAACAGGAATGAACTTGTTTATTCTGTTTCCACTCTGGGAGGTATTGTTCCGGCCGTAAGGGCAACAGGCAAAGATCCTTACCCACATGGAGCTGACTTCTGAGCAAGAGGGAGGCAAGAGTGGCAGGCGTGAAACAGATGTTGGGTCCTATGTGGTACAGAGAACAATTGGGCGGGGAGAAGGTAACTAGATAGGACAGGAAGTGAGGTGAAGAGGGACACCCCAGTGACCTGACAACTTGGAAAAAGCCCTCCATGAAGGAAGGAATATGTAGATATTTGGGGCAAGGGTTGGGGATCAGTGGTTTGAGAAAAGACACCAAGTATAGCATATTCTAGGAACGGGTAGATGCTGTGGGCAGCCGGAGAAAAGGAGCAAGGAGGAGACCTGAATGGGGTGAAGTCAGAGAGGCAGTGGGGCCAGAGTTGGTAATAACTCAAGGGCCACTGAAAGGACTCTGGTTTTTGCTCCAAGTGAGACAGGAAGTTGCTATAAGTCAGTGATGTGATGGGGTTTACATTGAGAAGAAGCACTCAGCTCATCATTTTGAGAATTCTGAGGCTCCCTTCCAGAAGGACGCCAGTTTGGAGGCCGTTCCAACAGTCCAGGCAGGGGGGTATGTGCCTTTTCTGCCCCACCGACATGCCATGATGTCATGACTGTAAAGTTTCAAAACTCTGCATGCATTTAAGGCTTATGACTGTTTTATGACCTTTCTGCTGAAAACATGCTAGAGGGAAAAATATAGCCAACAAATCGAGTTTTGTATTATGAGCTTGCAGGCAATGATGGAGACTTGCCAAGGAATCTCCACCAGATCGGTGTCTTATTTAGAGCCTGTGTAATACCCCAAGGAATCAGATGTGTGAGGCTGCAGACAGAGCGCATCCCAACCTATCCGGCTTCACAGGACTCAGGAAACGAACAAACTTCAATATCCAGAAATCAATAAAATCCTCTCCCCTTCCTCCAGAGGACAACACCACATTCCACATCAACTTACCAGACACCCCTCCCCACACACACACCCCTGCCTTACTAACCGCTAAACAGCAAAGCCAAAATATCATCCGGCATCATTAACTTATGCCCAAGTTAGATGATGTTCTAAGATACACTGCTATATGCAACTATTAATAAACAAAGAGATTCTAATTAAAGAGATGCCATTTTCACCCATCAGATACATGTCATTATACATTTGTCCAAACTCACAGAGTGTATAACACCAGGAGGATACCCTAATGTAAAGTATGAGTTTTGGGGAATGATAATGTGTCCATGTAGGTTCATCAATTGATATAGATGCTCCACTCTGGGGGACGGGGCGGTGTTGACAATGGGGAGGCTGTACCTCCCTCTCAGTTTTGCTATGAATCTAAAACTGCTCTAAAAAAAGGAAATAGTTAAGGAAAAAAATACACAAGGAGAACAAAAAGGAGATGTAATCACAATCCAAGATAAAGCTCAACTGTGAGCAACATTTACAAATTGTTGATAATGTGAACTTAATATAGAATTTGAAAATTAATAAAACTACATTAAGAAGGTGGGGGGAATGAGGTATGAAGAGATGTGTGTGTGCGTGTCTGTCTTTTGGGGTGGGGGATAGAGAACAAGGGGACTAACTGTATTTCTGCCAAAAACAGACTTCAATATAAAATTATATTTAAAAATTCAATTATAAAACTAAATTAAATAAACTTTATAAATTAATTAAATTTTATAAATCAAGAAGCAGAAGTAGAAGCACATTATTAAGAAATATGGAGGTGAATAGAAAAATAGCTAATGGGGTTGAAAGTTATTACCACAGGGGTGGGGGACAAAAAGGCAGGAATTGCTAATTTTCATCATGTCTTTTAGTCCTAATCAATAACCTTTACAAAGGTGCTGGGTTCTAACATGAGTCCAAGCTACTTATATAACTTTTTTAGAAGAAAATATTTAATAAAACTCTTTGGCTTTTTAACTATTTAATGCACTACTTAGAAAAGAAGAAAAAATGACTTAAAAATAGGGCACAATGGCTCTCAACTGATGTAGATTAATTACAGAACTTAGGTGCTTCTAAATGATAAATGCTTATTGAGCATACACCATGTGTGATCTGCTACACCACAGACAGAAAGACAGATGGACACCATGGCGTGAGGCAGCATCTGCTTAAGAGTCCTCCAGTGATACCGATTCTCTGTGGGCCTCAGAGATCAGGTGTCTCCTCCATGCCATGCTCTGATTAAACACAGAAGGATAAATGCCTGAACTGAGTTCATTACATGATCTCATGTAACCCTCCCACCCTTGGAGAGGCAGACATAGGTTGTCAGCGGGAAAGTGGGCAAAGGTCCAAGGTCACAGTTAGGGTGGTGTTATAGAATGAATGCCTGTGCTTCCCCAAAACTCATATGCTGGAGCCCTAACCCCCAGTGTGATGGTTTTTGGAGACAGGCCTTCAGGAGATAATTCGATTTAGATGAGGTCATGCCAGTGGGGCCCTGATCTGATGGGATTCATACCCTTATAAGAAAAGACACCAGCGAGCGCTCCATCTCTGTACCTCTATCTCTAGTTCTGTCTCTGTATCTGTCTCTGTCTCCATCTCCCTCTCTTTCTCCCTCTGCCATGAGAGCACACGTCAAGAAGGCAACCAGCTACAAGCCAGGAAGACAGCCTTGACCAGAACCCAACCATGCTGGCACCCTGATCTTGGACCACAGATCAAGGAACTGAGCCAAGATGAGAGTCTAGGTTTGTCTGAGCCCATCCTACCTCATAGGCAGCTTCATCTCCTGGCTCAAAATAATCCATCACACACACACACACACACACACACACACACACACACACCATTCAGAGCTCCAACCTTTGGGTGATAACCACTGCAGCCCTCCAGAAATATCCTACAGAAACCCACTGACGCTTCGGTAGTCTCTCCCAGACATCAGCAATGAGAAGCCAAAGGAACGGCACACACCTTGAGAAAATGTGAATTTCCAAAACTGTCAAAAAAATCTTCCACCTCAACCTAGTTGGGGGTATTTATTTCCATAAAATTTGGCCTCCCCCCTTATAAAACACACATCAATTCAGGCAAACCTCATAAGATGACTCCTCAGAATGATCGACTTTAACTGGCTCACTGATTTTGTTGATGTCTCTACGTTGTGGGCAGAACAGTCCCCACCCCACCTCCAAAATTCCCATGTTGAAGTCCTAATCCCCAGTCCCTCAGAATGTTGCTTAACTTGGGGACAAAGCCTTTAAAGAGATCATTAAGTTAAAATGGGGTAAGTTGTACAAAGACATGCACACAGGGAAGACCACATGAAGACACAGGGAGAAGAGGACGGTCTACAACCCAGGAGAGAGGCCTGGAAAAGACCCTCTCCTCACCACCTCAGAAGGAACCAACCCCGCCCATACCTTGATTCAGGTGTCTTGCCTCCAGAACTAAATTCAATAAAAACTAACGAGGAAGTAAATTTCTGCTGTTTAAACTCTCCAATCTGGGGTACTTTGTTATAACAGGCATGGCAGACCAATACCGTCCATTAGTGCACATACCCGGGGCCTCGCTCAGGCTCTTTCCACCCCCCAGTTCCACTCAGTCACAAAGACTGGGAGATTCAGACTCCTCATGCTCCTCCTTACGCTTCTGTCCACTCCCATCACATGGGTTTTAACTCAGGCCCAGCCTAGCTTCCAGCCATGGAAGCTAGATGTCCTCCTAACTGGTTTCACAGCTCTTTCCCTTTCTTTCTTTTTAAAAAGATTTATTTATTTTGAGAGAGAGAGAGAGAGAGCGCGCGAGCATGAGCAGGAGGGGCAGAAGGAGAGGGAGAGAGAATCTCAAGCAGACTCCCTGTTGAGCGCAGAGCCTGACATGGGGCTTGATCCCAGGATCCTGATATCACAACCTGAGCTCAAAGCATGAGTCAGCCGCTTAACTGACTGAGCCACCCGAGCGCCCCTTTCCCCTTTCAATTCATCATCTGCACGGGGAGGGGTGTTCACAACAGACCCATCTGCACAGAAACAGACACTGGGCAGGTGCCAGGCAAGGCACCCACATGCGGACACCTGCTCAACCCGGTCACCACCTATGGTGTCCCTGGGAGGAGAGGCAGGGGCTGGGGCAGCCGCTCTCCCACTACTGTCCTAGCGGGTGTGGCCATCAGTCCTGCCTTACATCTGCCTCACAGTCCACTTTCCAAATTACAAAACTTAGCACATAGCTCCTTCTGAAAGCCCTTCATGGGTGTCCGGCACCGTGTTACCTGGCGAGGGGCACACCTTTGGTCAGCAGTCACCTGTCCTGCCTTCCCCACTCACGCCCTGGGCTCCAGCCTCTCCAGAGTTTCGGCTTCACAAGATCATCTTGTCCATGTTTCCAAGACTTTGGACACATCATGGATGTCTGCCTCCCTTTGCCTATCACTGAATTTCTACTTCTGCACCCTCCCCAGCCGGGGCTCCTCTGGGCTGCCCCCTTGTTCTGGATGCGTTTCCATGATGACCCTTGCGCTGGCTGGTCATCATGGGTGCCGGTTGCTCCCTCTCTGGGCTGGGACTCCTTGGGAGCAGTGACGGATGTTTCTTCGGGACTGACACCAATCCAGGACCAAGAGTGGAGCCTCAGAAAATGTCTGGAGATTACAGGATTGATATGTTTGGCCGCACACACTGAGCTGAACTTCACAACTGCCTCCCTAAGGAAAGAAGGCTGTTTCTACCCAAATCAAATTAAGCACCACCTGCATACCCAGCCTCCTGGCACCCAGCTCATAGATAAGAGCACAGGTTTCCTGCAGCATAAATATCCACTGAACGGATGAATGAAGCCATTAATAACCTTTGACTGTGTGCCGGGATCGCTACTGCCAGGAAGAAAATTTGCAAAAGAAAAGAAAATCACCTTTCTGAGTGAGTCAGGATAAAATCATTTAGATATAGATATATTTCTTTCTCAGGGGACTCACTCTTAGTGAAATTCTTGGTGAGTGTGGTGCATGATTCTTGGTGAGTGTGGTGCATGTATGTTTGAGTTTCCTGGGCCTTCCCCAGCACACGCAGTACTCTCTCCAAACCCCGCCCACCGAGTGGGAACAGAGAGCCGCCTCTGCGGGGAGGACATGCGCACATGCGCAAGCATCCATCTGGGCAGGGGTGCGCATTCAGTAAAGCTGCAGAGAGCTAAGCAACGTGCCCTGGTTAATTCCAGCTGGGGTAAAGGAAATTATGGGGTCTCAGTGCATTTCTCGGGCCTGAGCTCTGGTTTGCTGAGACTGTGACTTCCTGGAGGTAGGTCACTGGAGGCTGGGCACAGCCCTCGCTGGCCCACACCGACTAGGGCAGCTCTATCCCTGCTCCACCAGGAACATTCCAGGCTGAGGAAGGCTCTCCAGGGGACTGTTTTCAAGAATCGGAGCAGGGACATGGGCCCCCTCAGAGCCCCTGAGGCCCCCTCTCCAGGCAGGGTCTCCTCTGCACCCTCCTTGCTGCTGGACACCTGACTTCACCAAGTCCGACTCTGCCGTCTAAAGGAATTCAAAGCTCTCCGCTGGGCTGGTCCCCTGCCTGCCAGGGCCATGGCGGCGCCACGGCTCTCACCCCTTCATGTCCCTGAGGCCGTCCATCCTACCAGCAAGTCTCAGTCATCCAAGACCTCTCCCTGCCATTCTCTCCCACTGCCCCCTAAAAGACCGGAAACATCACCTGCATTAACAGGGACACAGTGGGACTTACCCCCATTTCTCCTTCCAGAGAACAGCCTTGGAAGTGAGTCAGCTGCCCCTTTGAGCTGCGTGGCCTGGGACACCCAGCTAAACCCTCAGGGCCCTGGTTTCCCCTTATGTGCAATGGGAATAACAACAATCCTGCAGAACAGGGCTGCTGTGAGAACTAAGTGAGGTCAGACTCAAAGCTAAGGAGGGCACATGCTAACAGCCCCTTAACTGCGAAAGTGCCTGGATTTTGCTGAGCTGTCTTGTCACACTGCCCTAGGAATCACAGGCACCCACATTTGGGTGATTATTCTCTATCGTAAATAAACAGCATTTCAAACCTGACTTGAACTGTGTAGAAAAAAAACGTAGGAAGTCTGCGTGTTAAGGGGGAACCTGTCACATTCTATTTCTTCCCGCTCACAATATTATCAATAACTATGCAGACTACCTAAGAAGCCTTTTTAAGTTGGTGCTTTTCAGAAATACTTACATCCTCTGCATATCTCAATAACACAGCACTTACATACTTCAGCCTCGTATATTCAACAACCCCAAGTACGCATGCGTACTACATGCACTCGCACAGCGTCACAGAGACCACACACATGCACTTGGTCCCCAGAAGATCACTCCTACCAGATCCAGTCAATAACCCGATCCCAGCACTCTCAAACAAGCCTACCATCTACCTACCTACTTAGCTTCTGGAAGCAATGTCATCCCCAACTACACTTTTCATTAAAACCTGTTAAGGTGATCACAAGAAAATCAGCTGAATTTGAATGGCTGCCACCCCAACAACTGGCTCTGGAGGCCCCCCCAAATGCCATCTAACTAAGAATGCCACTAGTCCCATCTGGAGGCTCCTTTAGTGGAATCTCTAGCCACTAATTCTCGTGTTTTCTGGACTCTCCTTGCCCAGGTCCGTGCATCCAAGAAACATCGCCCCCTTTCTGGTCTTCATGGCCATTTGCAGGGTCTCAAGTCCAGGAGAAAGGGAATCCATTTATTTTATGGACCACAGCACCACCATCACACATGATAGAACCCACTGGAGAGATGCTTCTTTCTAACCCATTGCCAAGATACAGCTGATAAAGGATGGGACCCAAAGGTTGGCCACTTTGGCCATTAGCGGAGTCCCGCAAAAAAGCTGTGTTCGTCATTCATATTTTTACAGACTCTTGGGTAATAGCTAATGGACCCACTGTTAGGTTTCATCAATAGGCACAAAACAGATTTCACATTCAAAATTATTCCCTGTGAAGACTTCCACATTGGGAATATACTTCTTCTCATACCTCACATGTTACAATTAAAGTTTCCCATGTCTCAGCTAATACTAAAGGTCCCATGGAGAAGGCTCTTTGTAATGCTATAGCTAGCTGACCAGTGAGCTCACATTACTTCCGGAAATTCATGTAGCACCCCCGTTCCTTTGGCCTAAAGGCCCAATCACTGTGGCTTTTCAACTCTTAAACATGAGGTTGAATGTCATGGCATTTCCACGTCACTAGCTTTAGCTGAACCCCTAACCTCCCAGTGTGCTTTTTTTTTTATATATATAAAGATTTTATTTATTTATTTGACAGAGAGAAAGACAGCCAGAGAAGCACAAGGAGGGGGGTGAGAGAGGGAGAAGCAGGCTTCCCACCGAGCAGGGAGCCCGATGTGGGGCTCCATCCTGGGTCTCCAGGATCATGACCTGAGCCAAAGGCAGTTGCTTAACCAACTGAGCCACTCAGGCACCCCTCCCAGTGTGCTTTTTGTGCCCTGTTCTGTCCTGGGATCGTGGCCGATGACGATTCTACCAAGAAGCAAATGCCCCTCCACTCACTAGCAAATTGATTTTATTGGGCTGTTGCCCCAATCTGCAGGCACAAATCACCATGTCTTCACAATGATTAACAATTATGCGGGCTTACTTTGGGCTTATTTGTTCTAGCATGCTACTGCTGACACCACTATTATAAGTCTCACCAAAACTTTGTTAGCTCCCTTTGGGTCCCCACATAGGATACACTCTGATGGGGATACACACCACTCATTCAATGTAGGCATGGGTCTTAACAATAATTAAGTCTTAATAAGACATCATTGGGAATTTCCTCTTTTCTACTGTCCATAGGCAACAGCTCCAATAAAAGTCCTAATAAAGAGACAAAATAGCCTACTCAAAGATGATCTTAAAATTACAAAATGGATAATATTTCCACATGGATCTCACTATTGCCCTCTGCCTTTGTTACCTTCAACTCCCAACTTTTAGGTCTTATGTCACCCTACCAGACTGCAGGTAGGGTCCCTCTTTTCCTCATTCTAGTGACAAAAGGGAACACTCCCCACCTACAGGTTGACAATACCCAAATAGAATATATCCCACTTAACACCCCCTCTTTCTGCCATCCATTCTCAAACCTGGTGTCCACTTTGGGGTAGATAATATGAAGGGACCCATGGAAAATGCAGGCCTAATGCTCAAACAGGCAATATGCCAAATCCTGGTGTCCCTCAGAATGCCAGTTTTAAAGGTATTGACTAACTAGGGGACCATCTTCATAAGAAACAGAAGTCTTGGTGTCCTTTTTGAAATTCTAACTGTAGGTCTCATCATAGTCTTTGGTATAAGGGACACATATTTAGTTATTTTCAATCGCTACCCCCCTATAACTGTGTGGATCTCTCAATGAGGAAGGAAAAACTTTAAATTAGTTCTTGGTGTCAACATTCTTAAATAGCTTGCCCACTCTGACTCCATCTCATTATGGCAGTTACAGTGAGGGCCTATGGCACGACTCAGGTTGCAATGCCCATGCTCTCAGAGTAAGAGAAAATAAGACATAACTCCAGAGCCAAAAAGATATCACGTTTCAGTCATTCTTGTAATAATTTATCAAATGTTAAACTTTGCCTCATGGTCTTAGGGATCCCTACAGACTCACAAGACATCTACAAAACTCCTGTGTCCTCACCGCTCATGCTCTTTGTTCCAGAACTTTTCCTGGAGAGCCATCCTTCCCTCCTCCAACTTGAGACTACCTTGCTTCTGTGATTAGTCAATGTTTCTTTAGTCATGCCAAGTGATTGACATTGTAAGTTTCAATAGTAGAACCTCACCCTGGGAGGGGAACAAGCCCCAACCCATGCTTCAGTGGAGTTTCCACAAAGGCCATTTAGAGAAGGTGTGGAAGGTTATCTCACTGGGATTTTCCCTAATGACTAATGATGTCAAATATTTTTTTTTCAAATGCTTATTAGCCATCTCTATATCTTTTTTAATAAAATGTCTATTCTTACTTTCAGCCCATCCTTAAAGTGGGTTGTTTTTCTTCTTGTTATTGAATTGTAAGAGTTCTTTATATACTCTGAACACAACTCTTTTGCCAGATATATAATTCACAAATATTCTCTCCCAGTCTGTGACTCATAGTTCATATCTCAGTGGTATATGCAGAAGCAGAATTTTTTTTAATTTTGACAAAGTGTAATTCATCAATTTTTCCTCTATTGATTATACATCTCATGTTGTAATGTATAATCACATTTTTCCTGATCCAAGGCCATGAAAGTTTTCTGTTTCCTTCTAGAAGACTTAGAGTTTTACCTCTTAAGTCTATGACCCATGTTGAGATAATTTTTTGTGTATGGTGTGAGGTTAGAATCTAAACTTATCTTTTTACCTGTAGAGATCTAGTTACCCATACAAACTATCCTCACTTTACCATCTGGAAGCCCCACCTTCGAATCTCTAAATTAAGTTTCATTTTACACAATTTGTCATGCTGAAAAGAATTACATTTATTTAAAAACAAACTTACTTGAAAATTCTACACTTGAAACTATCTCCAAACAGCAGCTCTCTTCTGATTTTTATTCTTTTCAGAATAGAGGTGATATAAAACAAACTTCGAAATGTGATACTTGTCTTACTGTCAACCACTCTTAGGGAAAATGGGAGGAAATCTTACACTGTTTAAAATTTTGTAAAAGCCAGATTTTTTTTTCAGACTGCTGGAACTTTTTCTAAGAAATTGGCCCACAGTTTACATTCAATCTGTGATTAACATACCAAATAATCAAATTTCTTATGTGGAAACTTCCTAGTTTAGAATCTTGGCTTAAAAGGATCTTCCAGCAAAAGCCCGGTGTAAACCTGCTGAATGCTGAATTTTTGCTTTGAACATGCATTTTTTAAATCATTATATATTGAAATGTACATTTCTATAAAAAGTTTCCAATGCTCTGTGGCTTTACAAAGGTTTTCAAAACCCCACAAAAGCAGGGGTTCTAAGATGGACTACAGAAATATGTAAATTACTAATGTTTAAATTTTTATTGGAAAAAATTTCTAAATACAAATATCATAAGGCAATGTCTATTTATTAAAATTCTAGGTTAATGTCAATTTTCCCTTTAAGAAATGATTATAGATCTGAGTTTTCAATTTTCCAGGCTCAATCCATCCTACTCTAATCAAAAAATTCTATTTTATCTACTTACACACAAGCATACAACTGTAAAATTAAGTTTTATCACTGACATTTTACCACATAAAACTCACTATGTGTCTCAAAATGCAATATGATAAGGCATACCCCCCAAACCAGGTAATGCTATTTAGACAAAGCAAGAAGACTCAAATTCCAACATGCTGGGCTTTCAGAATATGGTGGGAATACCATGGTGAAGGAAACAGACAAGGCACAGACCTCACTGAATTTCAACCCACTGCATGGGTAATATTCCCAGACGAGAAAACATGAGTACCTGGAAACCCCAAAACAAATGAGGAGTGTTAGATGGATTGCCAAATCAAAAACACAAAAATCTGTCTGCAAACTTAATGCGCAAATAGCAAAGCTATGCTGACAAATATAAACACATAAAATATGGGTGACTTCCCTGAAATAAGAAAGTAGCAAATATATTATAAAATACATACCAAAGCATTAAAAGATACATTCCAAACACAAAGCACTGGGATCACACAACATATCCCACAGAGTAAGGAAATGACGAGATATAATCTCTTAAAGAATACAGCTGACCGTGGGTGATTGGGTGGCTGAGTCAGTTAAGCGTGTGCCTTCCACTCAGTCATGATTCTGGGGTCCTGGGATCGAGTCCTTCATTTGGCTGCCTGTTCGGTGGAGAGTCTGCTTCTCCCTCTTTCCATTTGTGCCCTCTCTCCTTCTTTCTCTCTCCCACTCACTCTTTTTCAAATAAATAAATAAAAATATTTAAGAAAAAAAATATGGCTGACCTCAAAAATGGCTGAACTCAAAAATCCATGTATAACTTTTGACTCTCCAAAAACATAACTACTAATAGCCTAGTGTTGACCAGAAGTCTTATGGATAACAGTTGAGTAACAAATATTTTGTATATGTATTATATACTATGCAAAAATTAACAAAGGCAAACTTCACTAGAAGGAGGCAGAGCTCTCATGCCCCACCACTGGCCCTCAATTGCAACCCTGCAAGAAGAGATAGACCTTGCACTTGGATACCACTTTACTAGCCGGGCTTAACTCCTCCACTGGCAACAACCCAGCCAATGAGAGACCATCACAATTTAGCCAATGAAAACCTACTGTACTACCCGCTCTCAGTTTATTCCAATGGGCTTTTTGTTTATAACAGCATTCCCAACCTTACCCTCTGCTCTACAAAAGGACATTCTTCTCTTTTGTTCAGTGGACTTGCCTAAGGTTTGCCATGGCTTGCCCGTCCTTCATCGCAAGTCTCTGCTGTTCCTGAATAAACCCATTTTTGCTGATAAAATAATTGACCACCTTAATTTTAAGGTTACCAACTGTATTTTTACAATACAGCAAGCTAGAGGGAAGAAATGTTATTAAAATCATAAGGAAGATATATTTACAGTGTTATACTGTATTTATCAGAAAAAAAAAATCCGGCATATAAGTGGACCCACACAGTTCAAACCCATGCTATTCAAGGATCAACCAAGTATATATGGCACAGTGAATGTATTCTCCAAAGGCAGTGTGCAAAGGTTCCACTTCATTCCAACTGAAATTCCAGTGACATATTTTAATCATTTTCAAAACGAATGGTCTTTGCAACCTACAACTCCAATTTCTGGAATACTAGTTTAAAAATTATATGCTGGAGAATTCTACTGCTCTTAAAATAACTTATAACAATAACAAGATAATGGAAATTATTTTAAAATAATTTCAAAAGCTCAGGTCGTGCCCTATAAAATTGTCCTTAGAAATAATTATGCCCAGGGATATGACTGTTCTCAAGAATTAAGTCATTCTTCATACTTTGTAACACAAAGTTTTTCAAATCTGTGAATGGGAGCAAATTTTGCCACTCACTCCAAGATATACCCCTTTAGCATATTGATTATTTTAAGCTGGTTGTTTTTAAGAAACGGCAAACACAGGGGAAGCTCTGAAAACTGAATACAAGTTACCCATTGGCAAGAGACATCTACACTTATAAGGAAACTCTCCCTTTTCAGGGGTGTCTCCTTTCCTGTAGTAGGAAAAGAGGGATAACTCAACCTCTAGAGACTCTAACCAATAAAGATGGCAGCCACTTAAATGTGCACAGTCATACCCTTATTTAAAGTGCTTTTCCTGGTACCTCCCATAACTGCCTCACCACCTCCTAATCTTTTGTCTTTAGTTGAAGACAGTATTGAAAAGTATTGGTATTTAAAGTGGCTTTGGCCACTTTGGGGTGTTCCTCAGACTTTCTGGGCCTCTGCCATATACATGCTACCAAACTTTTGCCCTTACCCTGTTACCCTATTGGGTATTGATTTCATTATTTGACTAACTAAAAAATGTAGACCGGAAGAAAGGAGAACTTTTCCACTGCTCCCTTTGAGGATACAGACAAGACAGATCTAAGCATCCTTCTAGAGAACAAGATGGAGTCACTCCTGTCAAGCAGGGACGTAAGCATCCAAGGGCGTTACTGCTAAGACCAGATATCATGAACCCAACACAACACCCAGAACTGATAGCCAGCAGAACCAGAGGAGGCCTGCAAAGGCACAAGACTGATTAAACTCCTTTAAAAGGGGGAGGACTTTTGCAGCCCGGGATCAGACTCTCCAGACATAGACCCTTTCAGGTCTGGCCACACTGAAATGCAACTACCGCCAAAGGCTCTGTCCCATTGATCTCTGAACACGACGGAGATCATCCACTGCTTGAAGACAGTAAGCAGGAAGCTCTGAGAGCTGCCCAGGACCTCACCGAGTCCTCATCCAACTGCCTGTTCATGGACTGTCTCCGAGTTTGGTTTCTGAAATCCTTACCTTGTCATACCTTCTTTGTGGTGTGGTGCAGAACTGCACTTTGCTCTGTATGACGGGGATGAAGCCAAGCTGCCTGCATAGTAAAACGGAGTCCTGGACCTGCTTTACGATTATGCTAACCTTGCTTTCTGCCTGAATAAAGCTGACGTTGTGGAAAGACACAATGCAGGTATGGGCCTTCGTAGCTGACTTGTGTCAGACCTGGCCTAGCTAACTTCCTAAGTGGGAAGATCGATCTACTACAGCAATAATCATCTTCTTCATGGTGAAAAAAGCTGTAAATCTGGATATCATTGGGACCCAAGAACACTTTTCTCAAGTATACTCATGGTATTCAGCAGCTCTTTGAAGGGATTCTTTGTCTGTCCCCCAAGGAGAGGCTGCGGGACCTCTGTATCCTGACACAGACGAGCAGCTAATATTAGTGACTCTAAAAAGAATCAGTGCACCTGGCCGAGGAGGAGATATATTTATTTCCTTTTCTCTTTATGTCCTTTCTGCTGTGTGCAGGCCTCTCCTCTCTCTATGCCTCTGCTAGCGCCTCAGCTCCCAAAATGTCTGTGCCTCTCTGTAACTCCTGAAGAAAAGCTTCATTCCTATGGCCAGGCAGTGAGACAACTTGTGTTGTTTCACTTTCACCCTGATGCCTTTCAGCTCAAGGAAACTGTCTCTTAAGGGCACAATGAATTAGTACACAAGGGCAGACAATGCGCACGTAGCTTTGACTCGTGTCCCAGTGGAGCCACTTTCGCTGTGACACCCATGCATGAACAGTACTGTCGGCGGCATGTCACTCCTCCAGCCAAGAGAAGAAGCACCCACCTGCTTGTGGAGAAAGGCCCGCAAAGGAAGTTGTGGAGACATAAGAGCCTCTAATAGAACATAAAAGTCCACCCCCGACCACCTCTGAGGCAACAGCAGGACAGTGAGACACCATTTCTTTCTGAATGCCGGATCTCCTCATCCGCCTACCCCACAGAGCCAGGGAAATGGCAGGACATTTCTGCGTGTCCTTCAGGCCCAGCCTGGCTTGCCCGCCCACGAGTCCAAGAGCCCACGGGAATCCAGCAGGGCCTGCAGCCCATGTCTGAGACCGCTGCCCCTGCCCCCGCCCCCCACAAGGGTGTCCTGCAGCTCTCCCCAGACATCAGGACCCTGGTGATCCCCATCACAGCGGCCGCGGAGAGCTCCCTGCAAGCCTGACAAAGGAGGGCTCCAGTCAAGACACAAAATGAAGAAGTAGAAAAAAGAGGCAGAATGCAGGATTTAAAGATTTTATTTTTATTTATTTGAGAGAGAGAGAAAGAAAGAGAGAGAGAGAGAGAGAGAGAGAGAGAGGGGAGAGGTCAGAGGGAAAAGCAGACTCCCTGCTAAGCAGGCAGCCCGATGTAGGACTCAATCCCGAGACCCCAGCATCATGACCTGAGCCAAAGGCAGTTGCCCAACCAACTGAGCCACCCAGGCGCCCCAGAAGGCAAGATTTAAAGGCTCATTTCAAATTATTTCAGAAACCAGACTCAAAGCAACTTCAAAGCGTACTGAATGTTTAAAATCAGGACATGTATGGTATCCCTACTCCTAAAAGCAAAGGAGGAAAGATACCAAAGTTAAATATATTGTTATCAAAAATACATTTCAATAGCCTTCGTGTATTTGGATTGTGGGGTGGAGAGGAAAGGGGTAAAAGAGAGAAAAGCCTCCGTGGCTGTGTGATACTTAGGTATATGGCCCTTTTACAAGCTCTAGTTCATGCTCATCTTTTGAGCTCACAATTATGATCCCAGTGTGAATATAGACAACAACAAGGAAACAGCCAATGAAACATGATTACAACTTGCAGTAGGAGACAGTGATGAGTCAACAGCGCTTGGTTCCCTCCCTTCCCTTCCAGACTATTCACATTCTCATGAAAGTACACAAGTCTATACAAGACAACAGCGACATATCTCGATAGCAACAGATGACTGCTTCAGAAATGTGTCAGATGCAGGGAAGAAATGCTGTTACCAAGAGGACATATGGAACCCTGCAGAGAAGTTACCAGCACTGACGAAGCAGCAGATCCTGGAAGAAAAAAAATTAGGGTGACTTTGACCTTCCCCTCACTGTCTGTGTTTCTTTACCTGAGCAGAGGATATCTGCCCCAACCAGAAAGTCAGGTGGCTGTTCCCACCCAGGAGGGATCTGGTTCCTGAGGCAGCAGAGGCTGTCTGGGCTGCTGAGCCAAGTCCCCATTCATGGATCCCTTTCTGCATTCTCCTGAGATTCTATCTATGCAGAGTATATTGAATTATATCATATTATAATATTATATCATATTATGTCATAAAACACTGAAGGAATGGAAGGGGACAGGAAGGGGTATCAGTCCTCATGCCCTGGGATGTAAAGGGGGTGGCAGCTATGGGGAGAGCCCTGGGTTTCAGGTGACATTTGTCACCTGCTGGCAGCAAAAGAAGTCCAGACTGATTTGGACAACCCAGGAACACACAGCCTTTCTGGCACTCATGAGTTCAGCATATTGGAGAAAGAGAAAGATTTGAGGTCTGGTCTTTACAAACTCAAATTAGTAAATTTTATGTTTCCTGTAGTTCACCACAATTTTTATAATTTGAATTTTAAAAATTCAGGTATTTGTTGATGGGCTACGTGGCTTAGCCTCTCCTCTGGTGTGTGCTCTGAGAAGGGGGACGTTTCGGTCCCTGGTGGGAGCTGCAGGAGCGTCTGATGTGCACAAGGTCAGAGAGAGGCCTCCTCCTGTAGGGGTGTCTCAATTTAAATGAAACTTAAAAAAAAATAAAAACACCTAAAATGTGTTAAAAGATTCTCTAACTGGATGCCTCTGTATTACATGATCTTTGTCCCCTTAGTGCCCACAGCTGTTGATCATGCCACTGAAGAATGAAGAGGTAGACCAGAGGAAGAGCAGTGGGCAGCAAGGTGAAGTTCACTGAGCAAGAGTACAGGCTCCGGGAGAGGGAGGGGGGCCTGAGAGGGTTGCCTTCAAGGTGTCGAAGTTTAGGGTATTTTATGAGCTCTTCTGCAGAATCAGGATTTGGTCATGAATCTGTCTACCTACGAGGTTAATATCTCTGTGCTGATGCTCCTTTCTTGCTAACATCTGGGGGCTTACATCTTTTTTGGGGGGAGGAAGCTTATGTCTTAACTGCCCAGCCTGTGACATTGACAAGTACTTTGTAGTTAACTGTCTAATTTTAGGACATTTTGTAAAAGTCATTTCTGCAAGGGCTGCCAAACAGAGTGCCAGTGCGGCCCGGTCTACACGCCAGGACAGGATGTCAGGGCTGTTTTATGTTAGCTGTCTTGACTCCATATTTCTTGCTGGGGACACTGGACCTATTACCCAACTGTCCAACTAACTCCTAACACCTGGAAGATGGGGGCAGAGTAGAAAGACCCTAAGCTCTCCTCATCCTACGAACACAACTAGATAACTATCAAGTGTTTCTGAATACCCTAGAAATCAGCCTGCAGTCTGACAGAACAAAGACTACAACTACAGGAAGAGAAGAAGCCACGTGAAGAAGGTAGGAAATGTGGAGATACGGTTTCGGTTTTGGAGAGAAACAAAGAGCAGGTTCTGCAGAGGGGAAGGAGCCATTGTCATGAAGAAGGGAAAGAGAAAGAGAGAGACACACAAAGGGGAATGCACGAGGAGAATGTTTCCCTAAAGCTGTAGGTGGGGGAGAAAATGAGAAGGACTATTTCATGAGTTCTTGCAACCAGGGCAGCTTAAAACTTGGGGTTGTAAAGGTCAGCAGGCTTGGCTGGGATAGTGCCTGGAGGACACTGCACTGCTCCTGGGGAGATGGCAGGCAAACATCTGGGGGGTTGCAGATGGCATGGAAACAGTGATCTGAAGAATGCCTGGGGAACACAATGGGGAGATTATACACTCGTCTTGGAGATCATCCCTGGGAGGCAACAGAGGAGCTAGCTGGCACCATTATCCTCCTCTGCCTGTCAGCAGAAACACAGAGCCAACTGGAGGAAATAGCACAGCGCCAACATTGGCTGCCTAACTTGCTTAAACCCAGCCCCACACCCTTGCATTCTGGAGGGCCTGCCCTTCTCAGTCAAGCTTGCCTCAGTCCCAGTATGGCAGGCCCTTCCCAGAAGAACAGCAGAAACCCCAGCCCACACCACATCTCCCAACCAGAGAGTTCTGCAGGGCCTCAGTTCTAGTAGAAGTAGCATCGGGTCTCATTTCACAAGCAGACCAGAGCATGCTAATTACAACTCACCATACTCGGGCCAAGGACAAAACACTGCCCAGAGCAAGCCACCAGGAGAACCTCTGCAGATGGCCGGCCTGAAGGACGGAGCAGCTAAACCCAAGAGCAGAACAGGCAGAACACACCAGAGGCTCCAGGCCCTGGCTGCTTTATAACCTTGTCTTCATGAAGCCGCTACTGTCAGGCACAGAAGACATGGCTGGCTTTTCTAACATAGAGAGGAAGGCAGACACTTAGACAAAATGCCAAGACAGAGGAATTCATCCCAAACGAAAGAATAAGACAAGGCCATGGTCAGAGATCTAAGTGAAACAGAGAGAATAACATGCCTGATGGAGAATTTAAAGCAACAATCATAAGAATATTCACTGGGCTTGAGAAAACAACAAAAAACAAGGAGACACTTACCACAGAGATAAAAGAGTTAAAAGACAATCAATTAGAAATGAAAAATGCAATAAATGAGATTGGAAACAGGTCTGATGCAATGAATAGCAGATGGAAGAAGCAAAGTAAAGAATTAGTGACCTTAGAAGACAAAATGATGGGAAATAATGAAGTCGAACAACAGAGAGAAAGATTACAAAACACAAGAATAGACTTGAGAAACTCAGTGATTCATCAAGCATAACATTCATATCAGTGGAGCCAGAGGAGGAGGAGGAGGAGGAGGAGGAAGGAAGGAAGGAAGAAGAGAAGGAGGAGGAAGGGGAAGAAAGAAGAAGAAAGCAGCCAAGTCTTGACTTTGGCTCAGGTCGTGATCTCAGGGATGTGGGATCAAGCCCCATGCCAGCTTGCTCCTCAGAGGGAATCTGCTTCATGATATACTCACTCTCTCTCTCTCTTTCCCTCTGCCCCTCTCTCAAATAAATAACTCTTTTTTTTTTTTTTAAGGAAACAGCAAGACAAAAGAACTCCTTAAATTACAGAGGAAAACCCATAAGGCTAGCTGGAGATTTCTCAACAGAAACTTGGCAAGCATGAATTCAAAGTGCTGAATGGGAAAATTCTGCAGCCCAGAATACTCTAACCAGCAAGGCTATCATTAAGAATAAGAGAGATAAAGAGTTTCTCCTGACAAAACTAGAGGCATTTATGACAACTAAATCAGCCCCACAAGAAATATTAAAGAGGATTCTCTGAGTGGAATGGAAAGACCAAAAGTGACAAAGACAAGAAAGGATCAGAAAAAATCTCTGGAAACAATAACAAAACAAGGACTAAAATGACAAGAAGTACATATCTATCAGTAATTATTCTGAATGTAAGTGGACAAAATGCTCCAATGGAAAGACACAGGATATCAGAATGCACAAAAAACAAGACCCATCTATATGCTGTCTAAGAGATTCATTTTAGATCTAAAGACACCTGTATATTGAAAGTGAGAGGATGGACAAACATTTATTGTGCAAATGGATTTGAAAAGAAAGCCAACTGTCTCAGACACCCAGACAAAAAGTGGACTTTAAAACAAAGACTGTAACAAGAAACAAAGAAGGACATTATCTCATAATACAGGGGACAATCCAACAAGAAGATCAAACAGTTGTAATTATTTATGTACCCAACACGGAAGTACACAATATAAAAAATAATAATAAACATAAACTAATTGATAGTAATACAATGATAATAGGAGACTTTAACATCCCACTCACATCAATGGACAGACCATATAAACAGAAAATCAATGGGGAAACAATGGCTTTGAATCACACACTGGACAAGATGGACTTAAGAGATATATTCAGAGCATTCTATCCTAAAACAGCATACATTCTTTTCAAGTGCACATGGGAAATTCTCCAGAAAAGATCACATATTAGGCCACAACCAAGACTCAATAAAGACAAAAACACTGAATCATACCATGCATCTTTTCTGACCACAAAGCTATGAAACCGGAAGTCAACCAGAATTAAAAATCTGGAAAGATCACAAATACATGGAGGTTAACTAACACGCTACTAAACAATGAATAGGTCAAGGAATAAATCAAAGATGAAATTAAAAAATACATGGAGGGGGCACCTGAGTGGCTCAGAAGGTTAAGTGTCTGACTCTTGATTTCAGTTCAGGCATGAGCTCAGGGTCATGAGACTGAACCCTGGGTTGGGCTCATGCTGGGTGGGGAACCTGCATAAGATTCTCTCTCTGCCTCTCTTCTCCCCCAGCCCTGCTGCCTCACAGGCACTCTCTCTCTAAAAAAAGAAGAAAGAAGAAAGAAGGAGAAAGAGGAGGAGGAGGAGGAAAAAGAAGAAGGAGGAGGAGAAGGAGAAGAAATTTTTTAATACATGGCAACAAAAGAAAATGAAAACATAACGGTTCAAAACCTTTGGGATGCAGCAAAAGTGGTCCCAAGAGAGAAGTATATAGCAATACAGGCCTACCTCAAGAAGCAAGAAAACTCTCAAACAACCTAACTTTACATCCAAAAGAACTAAATAATAATAAAAAACAAAACAAAACAAAAGGCAAGTGAATCATAAAGCCAATAAAAGGAAATAATGACAATCAGAGCAAAATAAATGATACAGAAACTAAAAAACAATAGAACAGATCAATGAAACCAGGAGCTGGTACATTGAAAAAATTAATACAATTGATAAATCCCTAACCAGACTTACCAAAAATAAAAGAGATCACATACCTGGGTGGCTTAGCTGGTTAAGCACCTGACTCTTGGTTTCAGCTTTCAGCATAAGTCATGATCTCAGGGCCAAGACTGAGCCCCATGTGGGGCTCCACACTGGGCATGAAGCCCACTTCAGATTTTCTCTCTCCCCCTCTCTTCTCTTCCTTGCTCGCTGGCTCTCTCCTATTCACATTTTCTCTCTCTTTCTTTCTCTCTCTCTCTCTCTCTCTCTCTCTCAGAAGAAGAAGAAGAAGAAGAAAGGAGGAGGAGGAGGAGGAGAGGAAAGAAAAGAGAAAGTACCCAGATAAATAAAATCACAAATGAGAGAGGAGAAATAACACCAACACCACAGAAATACAATTATCAGAGATTTTGAAAAACTATATGCCAACAAATTGGACAAATCGGAAGGAATGAATAAATTTCCAGAAACATACAAATTATAAAAACTGAAATAACAAGCAAAGAAATTGAATCAGTAATAAAAAAAAAAATCTCCCAACAAACAAAAGTCCAGGGCCAGATTTTCCCTTCACAGGAAAATTCTACCAAATATTTAAAGAAGAGTTAATGCCTATTCTTCTCAAGCTATTCCAAAAAATAGAAAAGAAAGGAAAACTTCCAAATTCATTCTGAGACCAGCATTATCCTGATACCAAAACCAGGCAAAGAGTCCACTAAAAAAAGAAAACCACAAGCCAATATCCTTGATAAAAATGGACACAAAAATTCTCAATAACATACTAGTAAACTAAATCCAGTGAGGCACTGGAAGAATCATTCACCATAGTCAAGTGGCTTTTATTCCTGGGTTGAAGATATGGTTAAATATTCATAAACCAATGTGATACATCACATTAATAAAAGAAATAACCATATGATCCTCTCATTAGATGCCAAAAAGCCATTTGACAAAGTACAACATCCATGCATGATAAGAAACCTCAACAAAGTAGGTTTAGAGGGAACATACCTCAATATAATCAATATAAAATAAACCCAGAGCTAATATCATTCTCAGTAGGAAAAAACAGAACGTTTCATCGATGGTCAGAAATAAGACAGAATGTCCCCTCTCACCCATTATTTAACATTGTACTAGAAGTCCTAGCCACAGCAATCAGACAACAAAAAAGAAATTAAAGGCATCCAGATTGGCCAGGAAGAAGTAAAATTTTCATTATCTGCAGATAACATGATACTACATGAAGAGAACCTGAATGACTCAACAAAAAAATTTGCTACAAATGATACACAAATTCAGTAAAGTTGCAGGACATAAGATGATTGTACAGAAACCTGTTCCATTTCTATACACCGATTACGAAGCAGCAGAAGAGTAAATTAAGGAATCAATCCCACTTACAACTACACCAAAATCCATAAGATACCTAGCAACAAACCTAACGAAAGAGGTAAAACAGTTGTACTCCAAAAAGCAAAAATCACTGATGAAAGAAACTGAACAGGATGCAAAGAAATGGAAATACATTCCATGTTCATGGATCAGAAGAACAAATATTGTTAAAATGTCTATACTACCCAAAGCAATCTATACATTTAATGCACTCCCTATCAAAATACTAACAGCATTTTTCACAGAACTAGAACATAACTCTATGTACACAAGACCCTGAATAGCCAAAGCATGCTTGAAAAAGAAGAGCGATGTGAGAAGCATTGCAATTCCAGCCATCAAGTTATAGTACAAAGCTGGTGTGATCAAAACAGTACAGTATTGGCATAAGAAATAGACACACAGATCAAAAGAACAGAACAGACAACCCAGAAATGAACCCACCCTTATACAGTCCATTCATCTTTAATGAAGCAGGAAAGAATGCCTAATGGGAAAAAGACAGTCTCTTTAAAAAAAAAATGGTGTTGAGGAGACTGGAAAGCAACATGCAAAAGAATGAAACTGGACTACTTTCTTACACCATACACAAAAATAAATTCAATATGGATAAAAGACCTAAATGTGAGACATGAAACTATTAAAATCATAGAGGAGAACATAGGCAGTAACCTCTCTAACACTGGCAGTAGCAAATTCTTACTAGCTATGTTTCCTGAGGCAAAGGAAGCAAAATAAAAAATAAACTATTAGAACTACATCAAAATAAAAAGCTTCTACACCATGAAGGAAATAATCACCAAAAGTAAAAGACCACCCATGGGGTTAGAGAAATATTTGAAAATGACATATCTGATAAAGTATTAATATCTAAACTATATAAAGAACTTATAAACCTAAACACTCTGGGGCACGTAGGTGGCTCAGTAGGTTAATCATCTGTCTTCGGCTCAGGTCATGATCCCAGAGTCCTGGGATCAAGTCCCACATCAGGCTCTCTGCTCAGTGGGGAGACTGCTTCTCCTTCTCCCTCTGCTGGCCACTCTCCCCCTGCTTGTGGACTTGTGCTCTCAATCTCTCTGTCAAATAAATAAATAAAATCTTTTTAAAAAACCTCAACATCCCAAAAACCAATAAAAAATGGACAGAAGCCATGAATAGACATTTTTCCAAAGAAGACATACACATGACCAACAGACACCTGAAAAGATGCTCAACATCACTGATCATCAGGTGATGTAGGGAAGTGCTGAATCACTAAATTGTACACCTGAAACTAATCTTACATTGTATGTTACCGAACTGGAATTTAAATAAAAATTTAAAAAAAGAAAGATTCTCTAACTTGGCAGAACACTGCTCTAACTGTGAAAGGAAAAATTATACTTTTTTTTTTTACTATATCTGAATAGTATTTACTATAAGAAACAGAAGAAATCTTTAGAAAACATTTGCCTTGCATTCTCAATAAAATACAAGAAAACCTGAAGAAATGAAGGGTGAGGTGTATTAAAAGCATAATTAGATGCTTCCTAAGATGTAAACTGATGTGATAAGATGCAGGCTGAGACAAGAAAAAAATTGTAAAGACTAAAAATGGAATAGAGCTACTGTTTTAGATAGGGCAAAACAGAGAACTGACACAACAGAAAAATCATTCAGAAATGCAGAGGACAGACTTGAGAGGCCATCCCAGCGGGCAGAGGAAAGAGACAAAGAGAAAACTGAAATCAGAAAAAGAAATAAAATCCTTTACATGGAAAGGCAAGTGGGCAAGAGGTTCAGCATTGGAAGACAGAAAATGAAGACTCACTTCACAGAATACAACCAGAATGTGCAGAACACATCACATAACCCATTATAGGGTACCAAATAGAATAAGTAGAAACAAAATTGAATAACTGGGCCAGTGGATTAAAAAGGCTTACAGACAAAGTTAACCAAAAGAGGTCACTGAAAAGACATACTGCTGTAAATTTAACAGCAACAAAGAGAAGAAAGAACATTCCTCTCAGGATCCATAACACAAAAAATCAAACAGGTTACTTTTGAAAAAATGAAAGTTAAGATTACTCTTATTTATTTTTCAGGGCCCTAAAAAGCAGAAAATAGAACAGAAATCTTATAAAAATTTTAAGACTAAAAAAAAAAAAGTGGAGTCATGATGATATAATTCTGTACTCATATGTGAAAAGTAAGAATTGCAACCTTAGGGGCGCCTGGGTGGCTCAGTTGGTTAAGCAACTGCCTTCAGCTCAGGTCATGATCCTGGAGACCCGGATCGAGCCCCACATCGGGCTTCCTGCTCAGCGGGAAGCCTGCTTCTCTCTCTCTCAGTCCCTCTGCTTGTGTTCCCTCTCTAGCTGTGTTTCTCTCTGTCAAATAAATAAATAAAATCTTTAAAAAAAAAAAAAAAAGAATTGCAACCTTAAGCATCTGAAGTTTCAAAAACACCATCATCACCTTCCAAGGCTAAAATGTTCCAAGATTTATGCCAGCAGATCAAGAAAGCAATGGAAACAAAGACCTGAAGAAGTAGGGAGGGAGGGTTCATGTACAATGGCATTGAACACTGAATGTTTACAATGGTACTGAGCATTGAACAACAGAAAACAGAATCTAAACAGTATTTCTAGGTTTGTTGGGGTTTAAGATTTTATTTATTTATTTAAGAGAGAGAGAGAGAGTGAGCTCAAGGGAAAGCAATAGTAGGGGGAGGGGCAGAGTAAAAGGAAGAAGTAGACTTCCTGCTGGGGCTTAATCCCAGGACTCTGGGATCATGACCTGAGCCAAAAGCAGAGGCTTAACCAACTGAGCCACCAAGGCGCCCCAGTATTTCTAGATTTGTAAGCAAGAGCTTATTTGAAATTTTAAAAAAAAGGATTCTCAGAGGAAAAAGTACATGATAGAATAACAACTTACAAAAACCCACCCCTTTTGCCACATACTAAAAGAAGTTCTAGAACGAGTAAAGTTTTATTTTAAAATGCACTTAAGGGGGGTCAAGATGGCGGAAGGCCAGGTGACCGCATTTCAGGGAGTTCCCTGAAGAGAGCTGAATTCCAACAAAAAAACCACTACAAGACCACCGTGAACACCCATAAAATGCACTTAAAATGTACACTTATCTCAGCATAGCAAATACATCAATACATGAACTGTAAGTTTATCAATTTAGAAGCAGAATTAGGAAAGAAAAGTAGATTTAACTGATAAAATACAGAACGGTTGAAAAGTTGCATAGATTAAGTAGCCACAGACATAATTAAAATGTTAACTAAATTAGAAAATCAATGTAAATGCATGGTAAAGAAAAGTTTTACACTTTTGATATTTATAAACCTCTTGTAAATCTGTAAGAAAATAGAGTATATTTTTTATGATTTTGTTTATTTGAAAGAGAAAAGCAGCACATGTGCATGCACGAGCTCGGGGAGGGGCTGAGGGAGAGAATCTCAAGTAGGCTTCTAGCAGAATGCTTGGAGTGTGAGGCAGGACTCAATCTCAGCACCCTGAGATCATAACCTAAGTGGAAACCAGGAGTTCAGACACTTAACTGACTGAGCCACCCAGGTGCCCCAGAAAACAGAGTACCTTGATAGAAAGATAAGAGTATGAAGAGCCAACCTAAAAAGTAAAATTTAAAAATATCTTAAAAATTAAGCACACCAGTAAACAAAAACAAATTAAGACATCTATGCAACTTAATCTATGCAACTTTTCAACCGTTCTGTATTTTATCAGTTAAATCTACTTTTCTTTCCTAATTCTGCTTCTAAATTGATAAACTTACAGTTCATGTATTGATGTATTTGCTATGCTGAGATAAGTGTACATTTTAAGTGCATTTTAAAATAAAACTTTACTCGTTCTAGAACTTCTTTTAGTATGTGGCAAAAGGGGTGGGTTTTTGTAAGTTGTTATTCTATCATGTACTTTTTCCTCTGAGAATCCTTTTTTTTAAAAATTTCAATTAAGCTCTTGCTTACAAATCTAGAAATACTGGGGCGCCTTGGTGGCTCAGTTGGTTAAGCCTCTGCTTTTGGCTCAGGTCATGATCCCAGAGTCCTGGGATTAAGCCCCAGCAGGAAGTCTACTTCTAAAATATTGTGTCTTGAGAGTGAAACTAAAAAAATGAAAGGAAACTCTAATACTAATACACAGAACTGTCAGGAGTTTGAGTCAATGGTCACTCTCCTACATTGTGAACAGGAATATAAATTGAAACAACTATTGTTGTTGGACAAGTCATAGTAACATTTTTAAATTTCCTATATTCTTTGATATGAATAATCAAGAATATGTGCAAGGGTATAAACTTGTTCATATGATGGGGTGCCTGGGTGGCTCAATTGGTTAAGTGACTGCCTTTGGCTCAAGTCATGATCTTGGATTCCTCAGGATCGAGTCCCACATCAGGCTCCCTACTTAGCAGGGAGTCTGTTTCTCCCTCCCCCCTCACGTTCTCTCTCTCTCTCTCAAATAAATAAATAAAATCTTAAAAAAAATAAAGTTGTTCATATGAAAGTATGAATCAAAATCAAAAATAATAACCCAACTGCACAAAAGACAAGAATAAATTAGGGTAGGTGCACACATTCAATACTGTGTCCTAAATATCATGTTGCAGAAAGACTAATGACATAAGAAAAGTTCAGATGTTGTTTAAAAATTTTTATTAATCTCTACCAAAATATGCATAGCAAAACTGCCAGATACTTGCATACAAAGTTATTCAAAATATGAGTAGTACTCATCTTTTGGACCGTGAAATGACAGGCAATTTTCTTTTTCTTTGTATTCATCTAAAAACATGCAATAAAGTCTCTGCAGTAGCACTTGCTACAATAATGAGCTGGGATGTAACACAACTAACTTTTGATGTCAGCCCTTTGTGGAAGCCCAGGTCTCAAAGAGGGAAAAGTCAAAGTTGTAGTGCAGGGAGAAAGGGCCACAGGGAGCAGAAACACAGCCCACTCAGGAAAATAGCAGGTACACCTCTCTAGGAAAGCAAAGTAGAAGTAGAGTCCCCATACCTCTGGAAAACTCATAGTCCAGTCATCCCTGATAGGGCCATGAAACGGGCAAGAAGTACCAGAACATTCAAAACATAGCTGTTGCTATCTGGGAAATTCCAGTCGACCACAGATCCCGAATTATCACCATGGATGTTAAAGCCAGAATGGACATTCCCACTAATAGGTGCCAAGCCACAACCAGGACCTGGATACTTCCATGGAGGGACCCTGGAATTCCAAGCCAGCTAGTTACACAGACTTGATCCACCCATGGGATTAACAACATTGATAGTCTAATCTCTCGCTTCTAATGATTGACTATTTGAGAACTTACTAATGACATTATAGCAGATTTTGCGGATTTATTTTATAATAAAAAATGAGATTGAGTAAAAAAGAATATTTGATTAGTATTTTTTTTAATTCCAACCACCTGAAAATTCAAAAGTACTCTCCTAAATCACTATGGAGAAAAAAAGTATTTAAAATTTTAGTGCAATTATAGGGGCACCTGGGTGGCTCAGTCACTGGAGCATGCAACTCTTGATATCACGATTGTGAGTTTGAGCCCCTGGGTGTTCTTTAAAAAAAATTTTAAAAGTAATGTAATTATAAACAGTTTAGAATATATTTTTAAAAATCAGAACACTATGTATCCAAACTTAAGGAAGAGATCCAAAGCTGCATTCAAAGGAAAATTCATAGTAGTAAACATTCTCTTACAAAGAAAAACTAAAAAAGAAATAAAGCATTCATTCACTTCAAGGCATTAAATTGGAAAAAAGGAATGATTTTTAAAAGCTAAAGGTAACACAAAGGGAATAATAGCAAAGAAAACATATCAGAATTGAGAAATAAATCCAAGAGCTGATTATATAAAAAATAAACCCATGACAGACTTTGACAAAGCTTATTGGAAAGAGATAGCATCCATTGTAATGGAGTTATATTTTGAAAATTATTAAATTTTTCTCTTTTGTCTTCTGACTTTGACATGACTTTTCCCTCAGTCATTTTAAAGCATGCTTTGGGGAATTCTGGAGAGATGAAGACTTGTTAACTTAAAAAATGCAAAGAGAAAGGATAAGGTGACATTCAGCTCCAGTCAAGCAAAACAAGATATGCTTTGGCCTCAAGAAGAGATTTCCAAATTCTTCTCATTCTCCCTCTTTAGCACATCAACCAGTTAATTTGGAAGGAACAGCTCCTGGAGCTTTCTCAATCTTTTTACTCCTGGTCCCCATAAATTACCATTAAGGCTTAGGTTTTAATTTGGCTTGGAGTTTTGAGTCAGGACAAAAGCAAATATGAGGGACAAGGGTAGACTGCACATTGCCAGCTGGGAGCAGGGCAGAAAGAAGACAAAGAAAGGAATAGGAGAGCTCTGGCTTGGGTTCAGAAAGCTAAGGGTAACCACAAGAGTAGAGAGAGGTTGGCCTCCTCCCCCAGCTAGGACTCTGAAAAGAGATCACTTCTTGGACAGCCTCCCATCCTGAAAGTAACTTAGAATGGGTCACATGTACTTCATGGGGCTAGTAGAGAGAGGTCCTATATTTAATTTCCTGAACCAGCCTCAGTTCTTATATGTTTAGATAGGTACCAGAAATAGCTAGGAGACTGGTTATGGAGCTAGCTATCCAGACCTGGGTGAGACAATATCAGAACAAATGTTGCAGAGTGACAACACAGGAGAGGACTAAAAGAGAATCTTCACCAGATCCCAGAAAGGTAGCAACAAGTGGGAGCTCAGTGAGGAAGCTAGAGTGGGCAGAAAAACAAGGTAGAATATCCACAAACTGCAGTTTCCTAATTGGCTATTAGCAGGGCAGTACCCAGACATCAGGTGGAAAATGGACAACATCACTCGAGATTAGAGGAGTCAAAGGATACCATGATCATGAACCCCAACTCTTAAGCCTACCAACATATCATATAAGCCCACTTCCCCCTTATATCTGGGTGTCATCTTTAAGTAAGAAGAAATGGTGAAAACAATATAAAATATGGAGCATTTGTTCCCAGAAAGAATAAATATGACCAGGAAGAGTTGCTTACATGGTCGCATCTGACTAAGCTTTAACCTGGAGAGACAAACACAACCCATCTTTCCCAGCACCTAAGAAAGGCTACAGAGCAGGGACACGAAAAGTGTGGGGTTCTGGATCCAAACGGCCTGGGTCTGACTCCTGGATCCACAATTTGCCAATGCTGTGACTCTGGGCAATTTATTTCATCTCTCTGTGCCTCAGTTTCCTCAACTATGAAATGAAGATAATCATAGTTTCTCTCAGTAGTTTTTAAGAATTAAGTGAGCTAATAAATGTAAAGACCCGTAAAAAAATTCACTAAGTGTTGGCTATCTTTACTGCTCTTAGCATTACTATTAGCACTTTTACCTATTACCTACAGTGTGGAGCTCATGAAGGAAAGATCAGATCAGCTACAGAAAAATTAAGAAATTATTTCTTGGGGGTGCCTGGGTGATACAGTCAGTTAAGTATCCAACTCTTGGTTCTGGATCAGGTCCTGATCCCAGGGTCATGGGAGTGAGCCCCACTTGGGGCTCTGAACTCACTGGGGAGTCTGCTTGAGACACTTTCTCCCTCTCCTTCTGCCCCTGCCCCTCCCACTCATGCGCTTGCTCTCTCTCTCTCTCTCTCTCAAATAAATAAATCTTTAAAAGAAATTATAATTTCTCTCCATAATCAAGTAATATAGATTTCTGCTACATAAATAACTAAATTCATAAATAATAAAGGAGATATAAAATAAATCAGACAGGTTTTAAAAAAAATAACAGAATAGTATTAAAAAACTCTTTGAATCAGATTCAGAAAAACATGAATTACCTGTATTAGCTCAAGAAGTATGCAAAGTAGAAAAGAAGTATGCCAAAAGAAGCTAAAAAATTCATCAAAGAATTACCTCAAAAAAGGCCTAGGATTGGATAATTCAATTAGTGCATTCTTTCAAAATTTCCTAAGGGGCAATGCGAAAATGAATAACAAACAGTACCAAAGCCCAGAAAAAGATGGAATGCTCCCCAGATCACTGGAAAGCTAGGCTATCTATAGTATACAAACCTGTATCACATAAAACTAGAAACCACTATTTTTATTAAAAGCGTTGTTACTCTAGGATTTCTTAATGCCTCTAATGGGCTGTAAAATCCTAATAGGAGGGCTGTGGGAGATTGTTCCTGCACTTCAAGATTTCCTCCAGCCTCCCTCAGACCCTTCTTATGACTATGCCATACAGGAGCCTGGGATCATGCAATCAGAAGATTAAGAAGGTCCAAGAGCCAAGAACATACAGAAGGAAACATAGGAAAAGGGTCCACAAGAGATAAGCAGAGAAAAAAAAGACAGTACACAAAAGTGCAGTAATAATAGCATTGCTGAGGCACAGAATGGTACATTCTTCTGGTGAAAATGTAAATTGAATCAAGTCTTCCAGGATGTAATTGGAACCTACAATGTACCTACTCTTCATGCCAATAATATGAGTTCTATCACTTCATCCTGGAGAATTCATTTAATATGAAGATAAGGATTTCCATACAGGGATGCACTTAATAGATTTATTAACAGCAAATAAAACAAAAACCAAACAGGAAAAAGTCTAAATGTCTAGAGATACGAAGAGTTAAACAGATAGCACATTCATGTGATGAATTATCCAACAACTAAAAGCAATGTTGGGGGGGTTAATGACATGCATTTGTCTAATTTTTTAGGAGAAAAGGTAGACCACAAACTACAAAGTCTAATCTTAAATATATTTTAAAATTATATGTATGTAGGAAAAAGTCCTGGAAGAATATAGACCAAAGCCTTAATATGATCTGTGGGTGGTAAAGCTCTGAGCGAATATTTTTAATACATTTCTCACATTATCTAACTTTCTGCAACAAGCGTGTATTGCTTTTATAATCAGAAAGAACGATAAAAACCCAAATAACTACTGCACATAGATAAACACTCCTATGAGTGAATAAGAACAGTTTTAAGTCTCCATTCACTAAGGACAAAAACAGTCTGAACGTTGTGCACAGAATTCTCCCAAACGTGAATCTTACACGGTCGCACTGTAAAGCATAAAGATAAAAAGCAAACCACCGGATCTCTCTACAGACAGGCTGAGCTGCCTCTCTCATGGGTTTTCAACATAGGGTTACCGAGAAGGGGCCTCAGCACCCATTTTGGCAAAGTGCCGCTGTTTGAGTCTTTCCGTTGGTTCGAAGAATCTCTATAGGAGATATAGGCTTTACAGGGGAGGCTGAGGCAGTGTGAGGAGTTACATACAACACACACACACACACACACACACACACACACACACAAACGCACTCAGAGACCCGAGCGCACTCAATCGCCAAGCGCACTCAATGCTGCGGGCCCAGCCAGACAGCTGGCAGCGAGCCCTGCGGCTGCAGCCGCGCGGGACCCGCGCCCCGCAGCCGCGGAGCCCCCTGCCGCCCCGCGCCGCGGGTACCTGTTCGTGGGGCGCGGTAGCTGGGTCGCCGGGCTGCGAAGCGTCCTCAGCGCGGTGGGAGTGCCGCGGGTGTTGTCCCTGCTCTCCTCCACCAAGAGCCTGCACCGCCAGGAAGAAAACTAAGTTGTTACACCTCGCGGACAGGCTTGGCGGCCGCAGCGCGCTCGCACCTGGCCGGGGCTTCCTCGCGCGCGCCGGCTTCCCCGCGGCAGCGCCCAGACCCCGGAGTTTGAAGCCGCTCAGCGCGGGAAAGAAGGGAAAGCACGGACCAGAACCGCGAGCCCGGGAGACCTCGGGGGACCCGACGGCAGGTCCCGCTCCGCAGCAACGCCCGCCGGAGCCCTCGTCTCCCTCTCCGCCGCAGCGGGTGCCCACCCAGTCCCCAGGTCGCCCCTCGGTCACCCCCGCCTGGCCCGTCCTGCCTCCTGGACTCCCCTTTCCCGGCCCGTCGCTTGCCTTCGCGGCGGCCGAAAGTAAGCGCCCCGAGCAGGGCGGCCGGGCGGCTGGGGAGCCCCGGAGGGCGCGCGGAAGGGCGCGCAGAAGACGGGTGGGTTACCTGGGGCGGCCGGGCGCGTCGGTGGAGCCCCAGAGCAGGCGCAGCAGCAGCAGCAGCAGGCTGGCGAGCAGGGCAAGCAGCGCGCCCCCCGGCCGCATCCTGAGTCCCACGCACGGCCGCCGCCGCCGCCCCGGCGAAGCGCAGCCCTGCCGGCCCGACTCCTCGCTCCCGCCGCCGCCGCCGCCGCCGCGGCCACGCACACCTCCAGTGTTCAGAGGCGGCGGGGAGGGGCGACGACGACGTGCGGCGCGGTCCCGCACTCCCGGGAGCCCCGGCCCAGCCTGGCGCGGTGTGCGGGGGGCAAAGGGAGAAGGCGCGTGCCGGCTCTCGCTTTCTCGTGCCCAGCCCCGGACCGCTGAGCTCGGCGCTCGGCTTAGCAGTGACGATTCGCCGAGCTCGCCTCTCCTCCTCCCGGAGGCGCTCCGAGCCGCTGCGGGCTCTTGTCGCCGCCGCCGCCGCCGCCGCCGCTGCCAACGCTGCCGCCGCCGCCGCCGCGCGGGGTCACCTGAAGGTTGGGACTCGCGAGCTGGACTTGGTGCTGATTGGGCTCCAACTTTGGTGCGCCCTCGCCTTCTCCCGAGTGCCCGCGGGCTCTTCTCCGGAGCCCACGCAGCTCACCCAAGCACACCACAACTCCTTCCGCGTCTCTGCGGTGGAAAGCAAGGACTCGGAGGGGTGGAAGAGGAGAGGAGAAAGAGCCAATTCAAAACTTTTTACGACTGTGTAGTCACTCAGCTGGAACGCCCCACGCAAAGGCTGCTAGGGACTCGGTTTTGCTGGGTAGATCCTGGTACCCCAGAGAAAAAGGAACCGTCTCTTACTTAAACGCAGGTTCAGAGGCACTGAGAATGGATTTCCAGGAGCCAGGGAATCTTTAGGGGTGGACATACTACCACCTGAAGGCCAAGCTTGGCCCCAGCCTGGTTTTGCAAATAGTGTCTTTGGAACACCTCCATCCCCGTTCCTTTGTCTTCTCAATGGCAGTCCGTAGCTGTGTTAACTTGTGGCCGCTTTTGCGTTACAAGGGCACGGTTGAGTAGTGGTGACAAAGATCCTATGGCCCACAGAACCTAAAGTATTTATCTACCCTTTTAGCAGAACTTAGCAGACCTATGGTCTAAATCATGGTCTAGATCATATTGGTTACATTCTGGAAAATGGCCCTATGACCGTGTGGTACGGTCTGGCTCTCCTTTTTCAGCACCAAGTGATTCCGTGCCCGCACTTCATGCCTCCAGCACACTGCCCACGTCTCCTGCTCTGCAACATCAGTTTTGATTCTGACTCAATCCTTGAGGAGCCTCAGTGAACCATGAACTCCCTAACTGTTAAGATGGAGGCTCATTAGACCATTCACTCTACTTTTGTACAGATTGGAGATTTTCCCAAAAGCAACACCTGCACTCTACAATCTCCAAATACCTTGATAAGCTACTTTGGGAAGGCTTAAACTCTGAAAAGGCTTAAATGAGTTAGCTTTCTCGAGGGACAAAAATATTTGTATTTCAGTTGGAATGTCCTAGATGCCTAAGGTCTTAACCTAGAAGACCCATGCCAGAGCCTTTGGAGGAGCAAGTAGGCCAACCAACAATAACGCTGTTACCAGGGATTTTGTCATTGATAAAATAACATATCCAGAAGAGAAATATAGGCTGCCTAGTTCCTTTCTGCTAACCCTGAATTTACTCTTATTAAAAATATTTAGTTGAAAACAAACCAGAACTTTGTCCATAATAGTCGATCAATAAATGCTTGAGCAATGAAAGAAACACCTGGGAACTAACTAACACTTTCCTTAAAGAGAAGAGGGAGGAAAAAAAACTGAAAATGGGTATGACTAGAAATATGATTTCCTTCCACAGCTCACTCCTGCTGTTAAAATATGTACTAATCAATAAAGAAAAAGTTGCTCCTTTTACATAAATATGGCTGCTTATCTGAGTAGGGCACAAAAAAGTAATGCTATACTCAGGTGCTGCTAAAATAATAAAGCAACCTAGTTCTACATGTTTGAAAGTGAAGCATTCTGTTAGACAAGTAGAATACGGCACAGTTATCTTGAAAATGGAAAGTTGTCTGAATTTGGGAGATAGTCTGAATTTTATTTCTCTTACAGCTGCACAACTCATACTGAAGACAGTTTGCAGAAAAAGAAAAGGGCATTATTGTATCAGCCAGGAAGCTGCAATTTCACCTAATTTACTAAAGTTTAATATTTCAGCACAGCTGGGCTCAAGGCAACAGCAGAAGAGTCAGTCTTGCACTGGGCTCCCTAAACACCCTTACTGTAAATGAAGTTACTTTTTATCAAGCCAATGGCTATCAGCAGGGGAGTCACAAAAACCCATTTTAATTGGAAAACCAAGTGTAAATTTGCAATGGGAATTCTGAACCCAGTGTTAAAATTTGACAGTAGGGAACTTTACCACCAGCTTTGTAAATGAAGACTTGGGTTGGTAAAATATGAATTATCCTGCTTACCCTTGAGAGATAAAAAAAAAAAAAAACCCTGAAAGAACACGAGTTCTTGTATATTATCAGATATAAAGCTATATTTGGTAATTAAAGATTAGTGGGTTTGACCAACAACCTCAAAGAACCATTTTGGCCATTCAAGTAATCTGCTGGGGCCCAGAATCTAAAAAGAAAGTCTGGCTATTGTGCGGAAGTTGGAGGTATCTCACTCACCCTGGCTGCCCAGCATGTGCCTCTCATTTGCCTTTGTTACTCTTTAGTTATCACCCTTACTTTCAGAAAATCACCATTAAAACCTGGTTGGGAAGTATTGATACATTAAAAAAATGTCCAAATAATTGAAGATCTTCTTGGAAGTTAGGGTTTCTCATTTTCAATGTAAGGTTTTAAACATTTCCATATGCACGGATTAGGGGATTCATGAAGAAGAATCTCAAATATCAAGTGGCTATTGTAACCACTTGTGTATATGAATCCAAACTCTGAATATAGAGAAATGCAGAAAACTGATACACCCAAGAATCTTTTCCTTCATTTGGTTGACATTTTTATCTCCCTGATAGGGTGGTTCCTGATGTCTTCAGGCTGCTTGATTGGTTTTTAGTAATATTAGAGATCTGTGAAGACTATAGAACAATAGCACGTTCATAAATATTAAACTATTCCTTGGGGGAGGAAATTCATAGGGATGGTATAACTGAGGCTGCATGTTATTAATAAATAAAAAGCTATAAATAAAAGTAGAAATAACTTCCAGAAATCAACAACCTTGTATGAGAGGGAGCTATGTTTCCAAATGTGTTTTTTACAGATTTCTCCCACTGCTAATTGAATATTTAAAAGATTGATGCAATTCTGCGCACAAAGTAGTTTTAACTTTAAAGATAGAATACCAAAGATGATATACAAATTTTACAGAAGTCTTACATTTATAAGAAATCCAATTTGTGGTATAACCAAAACTACAAAACAAAAAAATAAGGGTTATTATTCACAGTGCAAAATAGATTTTTAATGTATAAAACCTTCAAACTTCAGAAACTCTCTCCCTGAAATCCACTTAAAAGATCATCAAGGACCAAAAAGAGAAATGGAAACTATTTGTCCTGAAAGCATAAAATGGCCATAATCCCATTCCACAAGCTCCCAAGAATATTGACAAAAGATGAACCAATTGGATAAGAATACCAAGTTCAAGACTTATTGCCCCCTATTTATGAACTTAAATTTGTAGGGTTTTGGGGAATGGAAAAGTTTCTGAAGGCCGTACTAATGCACAATTTGGAAGAACAAAGTCTGGGAGTAGGTCACTTCAAAAATGAGGAGCAATTAGTGTAAATGGCCAGAGTTACAGAGTTAAAAGAGAGATGATGACCAGTATTTCTGTTTCCAGTGAATAAAGCTTTCTAGCCGGTGGAATGATGCCCTAGATATAATGTTATTCTTGAAGAGAGATGCTACAAAAAATTTTGTAGCTGCTGATTAAAATCAATTTACCAAATAAAAAATAGTACTTAGTCTGTGAATTCAATAAACAACAGGCCTCAAGCCGCTGGTTTTTATACTGAAGTGGCCTATCCCAGACTACCCTCGCTGATTCCAGAGTTTGCAAAATCAGGCAGAAATCCAGCTGTTTCAACAGATGCGGGGGGGGGGGTTGCTTGTGCAAAGATAATGTACCCAAAATGCCATATTCTCTCCTCAACTACTCTTCCCCATCACTTCATTGTGTACAACCTAAACTATAAGCAGATAAGTAACTAAACAACAACAAAAAAATCCAATAGCAAGCCCTTAATGCAAAACTAAGTTTCAACAAGTAGGCAGATGAAAAGGAAACACTGTCAAAAATTTTCCATTCACAATATTCCTGGCAAGTAGCAAAAAAACCTCAACCAAACAAACAAAAAACAATAAAACAAACCAAAAAAAACAAAAACAACAAACAAACAAACAAAACCAGGCAAGATTTCTTTCAAAGATGAGTAAGAAAAAGAAAAAAAAAAAAAGATGCAAAAGTTTTGCAAAATGTAAAAGGAAAGGAATGTAACCAATAAAAAGGAAAATGAAGGCCAGAGGTTGGAACAACATTTCCTCCAGGAAACAGCAGAAAAGGTGAGCGATAATCATTTCATAGTGCCCAGGAAATGAAACACAATAGACAGAAAAACCCAAAGAAAAACTAAGAACCGAAAGAAGAAATAGCAAAACAATAATATGAGAAGTGAGCTGATGACAATAGAAAAAACACAAACAGAAACCATTACAGAAAAACTTTACAAGCCTGAGCAGAATTTAGATGGCAAAAATCTGAATTAGTGTTATGGAGAGAAGACTGATGAAAATTACAGAAAACACAGAGGAGGGGACAAGGAAAATACAGTCATTAGAAAAACAATTATAGGGGCACCTGGGTGGCTCAGTTGGTTAAGCAACTGCCTTCGGCTCAGGTCATGATCCCAGAGACCCAGGATCGAGCCCCACATTGGGCTCCCTGCTCAGCAGGAAGCCTGCTTCTCCCTCTTTTGCTCCCCCTGCTTGTGTTCCCTCTCTGGCTGTGTTTCTCTACATCAAATAAATAAATAAAATCTTTAAAAAAATGAACAAAAAGCACAATTATATGTATCAAAGGCAAGTATTATATATATTCCATGTAAGTATTATGGGTTCATTTTTAAAAACAAAGGAATGAAATATTAAAAACAATTAAGGATATAGTAGAAGAAAGCTTTACTGAAAAAATATGTAAATCTGCAGATATTTTATGTTCTCATTGTCTGATCCCATGATGTACAGTTACAATGTTTTAGAGAAATTTATAGAGAACAATTAACTTCAGGATTTAGTCTCCTCCAGAGATTGTTCAAAAACAAAGAATACTAAGAGCCTAAATGACAGAAAAAAACAGGTAGAAAGTAACTGTGTCTCTCAATTCAGTTCAACAACATTAGAATCAAAATGAACAAAACAAGGAGCATCAGAGTGGCTCAGCTGGTTGAGCAGCTGACTTCTGATTTTGGCTCAGGTCATGACCTCAGGGTCCTAGGATTGAGTCTCTGCATTGGGCTCTATGCTCAGCCTGGAATCCGCTTGAGAATTCATTCTCCCTCTCCTCCTTCTCCCTCCCCAACTTGTGCTTCCTCTCTTTCTTTAACAAAATTATACTTATAGGGTTTTTGAGCAGAAAAGATGTGACCCAAAATTCTATACCCAGCTAAGATACTTTTTTTTTTTTTTTTAAGATTTTATTTATTTGACAGCGAGAAACACAGCAAGAGAGGGAACACAAGCAGGGGGAGTGAGAGAGGGAGAAGCAGGCTTCCTGCCGAGCAGGGAGCCCAATGTGGGACTCGATCCCGGGTCTCCGGGATCATGACCTGAGCCAAAGGCAGTTGCTCAACCAACTGAGCCACCCAGGCGTCCCGAAGATACTTTTTAAAAAAATAAAAGCAATTATTTTTAAATACAATGTTTTCAAATATTTAAGAAAACAGAATATGTATTACTTGTGTATGTAACCCAGAAAAAATAAACTAGAACCATAATCCAACCATGAAACATGAATCAAATAAAGAATTCACATGAGTCATACATCATTTTAAAAATAAAATTGAGTCTAAATAATAGAACCTCACAGTGGAAGTGTTACGTTTTTTTGAAAAATCACTACATAAATATGAAATTAAAAGTTCATGCAATAAATCTGGGAAGGAAAATCTCTTGCTCACAGTACATAGTGGGAAATATGAAATAAGAATATTAATGAAGGATGGGAGTGCGAGTGCATTTGCTTTCCTTATCTTTAGGGCAAATATATATAATCAAATCATCAAAGAGCAGCTATTTTTTTAAAAAGTAATCATTGTTTCATTATAAAAAAGGATAAAAAATGTATGAATATTTTCTAAAGAAGGGGGAGGGAGGAAGAAAGAAAATTCACACTTTCTAACTAAAGACAGAAAGAACATCTATTGAGGCAATACATGGTTCTCCTACAAACATGTAGCAATGTTTTATAAAATATAACAATAAAAAGGAATGCACAACTGAGCTCTCAATAAAGAGAGGAAAAGTCCCAACTACCAGAAATGAGGAAAGAACTGAAAAAAAAAGGAAGAGCAGTAACTGTGCGATGTGACCAGCAGCTAACACGATCATCCTGGTTACTGGAGGTTTGCTTTTGACACCTATTCAGGGGCTGAAAGAGGTTCTCCAGTGAGAAAGAGTTAGAATTTAAATTCCTGTGGAAGGCTTTTTTTCTCATTAAAAACAAAGTATGTGAACTAGGAAAACAAAGATCCACACACCTCACAATGAAAACTCTTTGTCTCCATCTAAGCTCAAGTGAAAGGATTTTATTTTATTCTAAAACTTTTGCTTCATTGGAGTTTGAGGCCTACTTTAGCCCACCCAAGTTTGTTCTGAAGTTAACATAAAGACTGGTCCTGCCTAATGATGTTCTGAGGTATATGGTAGGAAAGTGCTAACTATTCTGCTTCCATAAAAAATCTCAAAGAAAAGGAATCTCACCAAAAATAAGCTCAAAAGATAACAATGTTTGCTAATGTTACGATTACAAAACGCTTAAGGAATTCATCCAAGACTATGTCTCAGCAGGAGGACATCTGGGTGGCTCAGTTAGTTAAGTGTCCAACTCTGGATCTTGGCTCAGGTCATGACTTTGGGCTATCATGGGATAAAGCCCTGTATCGGGTGCGCACAGCAGACTTGGGGTCCATGTTGGGTGTAGAGTCTGCTTGAGATTCTCTCTCTGTCAAATAAATAAATAAAAATCTTAATAAAAGTAATTTTAAAAATGTCCCCATGGATGTCATTAATGGAAGGATCATTAACCAGTAATCAGAAAACAATGAGGCTTAAAATTATTAATAACATGGAAGGATGAATCAACACACTGGGGAAAGAAGAATAAGAAAAGATATTTCCGAAAGAACCAACAGAACTGTGAGAAACAAATACATAGTCACTGATATCAAAATAGTTGACAATGGCTCAAGAAAAAATCAATGATCTAAAAGATTATCTGAAAAAATTATCCATTGAGAGATAAAGGATGGAAGACGTGAAAACATGACTAAACCTGTAGAAGAGAAGACAATCTAGCCTGTTATTTGCTGCTGTAGAACAAAGCACCTCAACCTCCACTGGTTTAAAACAACAATATTTTGTTATACCTGAGAATTTTGCAGGTCAGGAACTCAGATACCCAGCTGGGTGATACTGATAGGTCACACAGTGTTGAATGTGATCTGGAGGGTTCAGTACGGTTTCACTCATGTCTTGCCCTTTTGATGGGATGGTTGAAAGGATAAATTCAGCTGAAACTGTCAACTGAAGTGCCCACCCATGAACTCTCCACCACAGTGATCTCAGGGAACCCAGACTTCTTACACAGAGGCTCAAGATTCCTAGTGAATCTGTTCTCACAAGCATGGACAGAAGTTGCCCATTTTTTATGAGCTAGTGTTAGAAATTCCAGGACATTCCTTCTGCTCTATCCTATTGGTCAAACAAGTCCCCAAGTCTAGCATATATTCAAGAGGAGAGGAATTAAACTCCATCTTAAGAGAAAATAATAAATAATGTGTTGCTATCTTAATCTACCACAACCTAATATTTGTGTAATAGGAATTCCAGGAGAGAATAGAGAGCATGGGGAAGAGGTAATATTTGAAGAGCTAAATCTTAGAAGCAAAAGGAAAGAAATGTAACTTCCAAAGAAATGATAATTAGATTACAGCATCATTTCTCATCAGCAAAATTAGAGCCCTAAAGTTAATTAAATCTTCTAAGAGCCAGGGGAAATAATTACCATTCTTAAATTTTATAGCTGGCTAGATTTCCAAATCTTAAAGAACTTATCAAACTCAATACCCAAAGAACAAATAATCCAATCAAGAAATGGGCAGAAGATATGGACAGACATTTCTGCAAAGAAGATATCCAAATGGCCAACAGACACATGAAAACGTGCTCAACATCACTTAGCATCAGGAAAATACAAATCAAAACCACAGTGAGATACCACTTCATACCAGTGAGAATAGCTGAAATTAGCCAGTCAGGAAATGATAGGTGTTGGAGAGGATGCAGAGAAAGGAGAGCCCTCCTACAGTGTTGGTGGGAATGCAAGCTGGTGCAGCCACTCTAGAAAACAGTACGGAAGCTCCTCAAAAAGTTGGAAATAGAGCTACCCTATGACCCAGGAATTGGGTATTTACCATAAAGAGACAGATGTAGTGATCTGAAGGGGCACGTGTACCTGAATGTTTACAGTAGCAATGTCCACAATAGCCAAACTATGGAAAGAGCCCAGATGTCCATCGACAGATGAATGGATAAAGAAGATGTGGTATATATATATATATATTATATATATATATAATATATATATATATATTATTCAGCCATCAAAACCCCCGAAATCTTGCCATTTGCAACGACATGGATGGAACTAGAGGGTATTATGCTAAGTGAAATAAGTCAATCAGGAAAAGACAATTATCATATGATATCACTGATATGAGGAATTTGAGAGGCAGGGTGGGGGGGTCATGGGGGAAAGGGAGGGGAAAATGAAACAAGATGGGACTGGGGAGGGAGACAAACCATAAGAGACTCATAATCTCAGGAAACCAACTTAAGGTTGCTGAGGGTAGGGAAGGCAGGGATAGGGTGGCTGGGTTATAGACATTGGGGAGGGTATGTGCTATGGTGAGTGCTGTGAATTGTATAAGACGGATGATTCACAGACCTATAGCCATGAAACAAATAATTATTATATGTTAATAAAAAATAAATAAAAAAGAAAAAGAAACAAAATTATACCTGTCTAAACTATCACACATACATGAGGGTAAACTTAAAAGTGTTTACAGAGACTGAAAATGTTTCCCACCCACAGACCCTGTTGAAAAGAAAATCTATATGTGGTACCTTCCGGGAGAAAATAAATGGATCCCAGAAGAAAGGAGTGAGATGCAAGATAAAAGGTGAAGAAAGAAAATGGCAAACTAGCAATGGCTCGATAACACAAAATAATGACTGATCTATGAAGGGAACTACAAAATAAGACTGAACTAAAATAAGAGTAATCTCATGAAAGAGAAAAGTAGCTATCAGAGTGAAAGCACACAAATACGTGCTTTTTTAAATGTTAAGACACCCACTGTAATATGTGAGGTGATGAGTATGTCAACTAACTCAGTTATGGGAATTGCCTCAAAATATGTATGTTTATCCAATCATCACATTATACATGTTAAGTATCTTATAATTTTCTTTGTCAATTATACCTTAATAAAGCCAGGGGGAAAAAAGAGACATCCACCATATAGAAAAAATCATAACTTTTGGTGGAACCTGAGTGGCTCAGTCAGTTGCATGGCTGACTCTTGATTTCGGCTTAGGTCATGATCTCAAGGTCCTGGGATCAAGCCCCATCCTGGACTCCACACTCAGTGGGGCTTCTGCTCTCTCCCTCTCCCTCTGCCCCTCCCCCTGCTTTTGCTCATTCTCTCTCTGAAATAAGTAAATAGATAAATCCTGGAAGGAAGGAAGGAAGGAAGGAAGGAAGGAAGGAAGGAAGGAAGGAAGGAAGGAAGAAATATTCTTGTCAAGCTAACCTGAAACACCTCTGAAAACTGGTCATACTCTACTCTACACAATCAGTCATGACAAACCCTGCAAAACAATATTTTAGAGCTCATTTTCTGATCACAAAGCAGGTAATTAGAAACCAGTAATGGAAAGATTAATAAAAACCATTCCCATACTTAACACACTTTCAAATAAGTCATAGGTCAAAGAAGTCATCTTAATTAAATTTAGAAAATAAGACAAAACCATAATGAAATAACAACATATCAAATTGTAGGCTGTAGTAAGAGCAAGAAAATGTACGGCCTTAAATGGATGTATTAAAAATGTAAAAATTGCAAATCGATGAGATAAGCATCCAACTCAAGATGCTGGGGAAATAAAGCCAAGTAAAGCAAAAGATGCTGAAATATAGCAAAAATGACATTACAAGATAAGAAAAGTGGGAGATCAGTCTAAGGAACTAAACAGCCCCAGTCTTCCTGCTCAACCTCCAAAAGCAAAGTTGAACCGGGGTTTTTGTGCAGGTAGTTTGTTTAAAAATAAATCCCCCAGAGAGAGAGTATGAAACTAAAGAAGGTAAAGCAGAGATGAGAAAGGCCACAAATGCACATCACTGAACAGGATGTTCCTGAGGATGCTGAGTTTCATCGCCCCCGGGGTTCTCTGATGAACTTCACAGAATGTGCATGGACCCCACCCACCAGAAAGAAAACATTTCTCCATCTCCACTGTCACACGGTGCATTTCTCAGGTTCCCCAAGAATGAGTGGCAGGAGTCCTGCTGGGTATCCTGACCCCACATCAGACTCCAGTCACAGAAGATTGGTCTCTGATGAATGAATTCTCCCCTCTTCGCTCATGTATTCTACCTTGTCTGCTCCAACACTTGCAAGAACCACGCCCAATGCGCTCCTTGGCTTTGGCCAGCAGGTAGTGCAGTACAGTTCCTGAGCATTCTCTTTCCTCCTGGAATATAGACTCTTGTTTTCCTGCTTGTGCCACGCTGTGGTTTGACCCTGGTTGTCAGTCTGGAGGCAATGAAGGAGGTAGAGACAGATCTTAGGGAGGGAAGGCGTGATGGAAGAAGTGCCTGTTTTTGTTAAGGGCAAACGTCTAAGCAAGGTGAAACTGCTTTCCCTTATCAGGGTGATGGGGGATGTTGGGGGTGATGCTGCTTCTGCAAGTCTGGAGAGTTTAGGAGAAACCAGGGGTTCAAGACTCTCAGGTTCATCTACTCAAATGTCTCACACGATGGTTCTCAAAGTCCTACCATTTTCCTACCATGACGACATTTGCTATCGATTCAATCCTCTTTGTCGTTTTGCTACCCACAGAATTCAATCCTGAGCCCAGAAGCTCTGCAGCCACAACTGATCATACCTTCTTTATGTGCTGATACCAGGATCTCCTAGCTTCCAAAGCCTGCATTGAGTTGATAGTTAGCTGAACTATTGTTGTTTTCTGTTGTTTTCTCAATTTAAAGCTCATAAAACATTAAGCAAAATTAGTCAATCTGATCCTTCCCATTAACACTGCCCCTACTATTCAAAAGCCTTGCTTGTCTCCTAACTGAGCATTCTACCTTCATCTACACCTGACCTCAATACACTTCAGTGAGGATCTCAGTAACGATGATGTCCAGGGATCTCACCACTCCAACCACCACCAGCAGTAGGGTCCTTGTAGCAGTCTTCCTGGTAAGTAATTCAGTTCCAGAACTGTATCCTGAGGCTCTACTTTCTAGGGCTACTTATGTTACCAACTATTGACCTACCCACCACTCACCCATTCCCAAGCAAAGCTGAGGTGAAAGCTAGCAGGTAGAAAGCTTATTTGAGAAGTGATCCCCAGAAGTAGGA